>QEYB01001084.1:0-15594 GCA_017562135.1 Dipylidium caninum
TGCGTGTCTGTTCCTGTTCCCCGTCTTTTGAATGGGACGAAATTTCTCTGAGCCAAAAGAAAGCACTTTCGTGAAGCGGCAATGGCGACTTCACGTCGAAGGAAATGCTTGGAACATGGTGATTCGGGGGTAAATCTGTGCTATTTCGACCTTCGGCGTTGTAGAAGATCGCGGACAGTTTAGCGAGGAGAGGTTAACCTGGCGACGGACGCGGAAGTTTAGGGGTGTGCGCGACTGCTAAGTTAGAACTTGAGCGGGTGACCCAAATAAGTTTATTGGGACGCCGCAAAAATGCCGTTATAGTCTCCGCACTCTCGAGGGCCAGCGTCTCAACACGAATGAGCGACCTTTAAAGACGGTTTCTAGCGCATGGGGTTTAGAGTTTCGCGAATAAAAACTCGATTAGACCGTGAAAAAGTAGCAGTTCGAAACAATAAAGACCAGTGTTTACCGGTCCTAGTGATTCAGGCACGCGAAAAATTGCAAGTGGATAGTTGTTTATGCTTTTAAATGTTAAAATGTGGCGTACTTCTTAATCCCTCCTTATAGTTTTCCGTGTTTAAATTAATGATTTCCTTAACTTTCGCCTAAACCAAATGAAAATCAAACGCAATTTACGCCACTTGCTTGCACGAGTTCAAGTTTGAACTGGAGTGGCAGTTCTAAGGAGCTTTCGAAGAAAGGTTAGTGCAGACGCAAGTGGAAATGCTCCATGAAATACTCCTGTCGGCGTGCCCAAGTTGCTCTTCGGCATCCGCAGTAGCGTCAGCGAGCCTCGGCTCAGTGAAGGACCACCGCTCCACGTTGAGCGAGGAGAAGGCAGCAAGGCAGGACGATTGACGAAACGACGGCGTCTGGGGACTGCGATTCCCACGAGGGACATTCGTGGCGATTAGATTGAGAACCGAAGAACTCGATCCACGCGGCTACGGTGTAGGAAGCAGGCTGCCTCATTTGCAGCGTCGCACGAAAGGATGGACGGACAGAAAGCAGATGCAGACGAACCGACCCGAGCCGACCGCACGAAGCCTCGCTGAGCCTTCTGTGACGCCCAACAATTTAAACCACTTCTTTTCACTTGACATTGTGACGCATCCGCACACTGCACTCGACATTTACCGGACCGATTGAGCCTTTTCGCATTGGGATTATTTGTTGAAAGGAGAAAGACACTGACCACAGTGGGTTTTAAACAGATCGGCCACGCCTCGATATAACGCGAAAATCATGAGTTTTTAAGTGGAGTATTATTTGGTTGAATCGCTCTTTGAGCAGAAAGTCCAAAATTGCCAACGGAAATGGTTTTGCTTCAACACAAATGATTAACGTAAATCTTTTTTTGTTGTAATATTTTTACAAAATTCTTGATTCGCAGTTCAACCATTTACATGTTTAACTGTGATCAAACATCTACATCCAATAAATAATTGAAAAAAAACAAATGGCTTAGATGGCCGAAGGCATTAAAGCCAAAATTCCTGTTACATATTAAACTACCATTGGTAGGAGAGAATTTATTTTCGTCAGGCTAGCCTTATTCATCTGGATATTCTTCTTGTCTGATCTATTACCAACGTCATCTTCAACATTAAACTTAATGTTTTTAGATTCAGATATTCATTAAGTAAATGACCCACTGTTGGTTGACTAACTAACTCTTAACGATATCAATAACGAGAATTACACTAAATAATACTTGAATCATTATTATAGTTCGAAATAAACGAAAATTCCTTTCAAAATGACTCATCTTAATTCCCCAGTTTAATTTCTTTTTTTTACTGGGGGGGAATTTATAAAAATTTTAAACATTCCAAAGAAATGTGCGCTTTTTTTTCTACATGTGGTTAGCTTTTATTTTCAATCATACTTTCTAACTCAGCACTTAGCAAATATCAGCTTCCAAAAATGGTACTAATGCTAGACTCGGAAAAGGGGCTTCTTTTGGAAACGTACATTTTCCACACGAAATAGGCGATTAGAATGCCGTCGACGGCAAATAGAATTTAATTCGACAAGGATACAGTAATTGTGTAAAGTTGCGCTATTTGTTTTTCTTTATCATGCAAATTGTATAGTTTTCGTATTAATACTTAGCAATATTTATAGGCAAGATGATGTTTGAGAACATTTTCTAGTCGTTTAGTTAACCCGAAATACTAGGATTCCTTCGAAAAGTACATATTATTTGCAAAGTCATCAGCAGAAAGTCTCGTGGAAGCCAATGGAAGTTATTTTAGATTGAAGGTTTAATACTTCTCTACTTATGTTCAATGCCGCTCCATAGTATTTTCAAACTAAAAATTTTTCGCTCCTCGATTACGGTATGAAAGTCGCGGACTCTCAATAGTAAAAGGAAAGTTTGAGTTACGTTAACGCGCGTTTATTAGTGACTGACTACCAACAGAAGGGAGGGGGCGGAGCGACTCCTCAATTGATGCCGCAGAGGATCTCGCATTCCTCCTTCGAGTCGAAAATGGTTCTTGTTGCCACGGCAGCCGCCGTATGAGAATGCGGTACGCATTCACCCGACTGCTGATCGACGCCCCATTTGAGGAAGTTGCCGCCGGCAAGGACCGCGGCTCGATTGGCAGCCGACAGGGTCAATTCGAGCTAAGGAAGAGGCAGAGCGTGGGTGATTTCTAGGCGAATGCCGAGGCGTAGGTTTTCACTTGCAAGAGACCGTACGAATGAGTGCCAACGCAGTTTTGAGGGTGGAGGCGTACCTCTCGATTCTCCGCGTTGTGTGAGTGAAAAGACAAGCGCCGAGGGTTTTAAGTGGGGCCTCACTGGCTCAGCGCCCTGAGAGAGCTTACGGTGGCCTGATAACTGCATGCGATAAACACCTCCTCGTGTTAAGGTGAGGAAGAAAAGGCATTTTCGCCGGTTGATCCTCACTTACGCTGGCTCAGAGTTATTAACCTGTGCGCCCCGAAACTCCACCTTCGGAGAAGGCGATCGCAAGGAACGACGAGCAGCACGAGAGCAGGGAACATCGTGGCAGAAGGGAGCGAATTCCGGGCGGCTGTCGCGCACACAAACCTTTATACTTCGACACCGGAAGTCGTCTTCCTCGATGAAAATGGATTATGTGTACTCCTCCTCCCTCTTAAACTGGCACCAAAATTATTTGCCCCACGCCTCAGAGGGGAGAGAATAATGTTGCAGACGCATAGAGAGAAGTCCCCTGCCGTCTCCTGTCCTGCCCTCTTTGCGGCGATTCGCTTCTTCGTCCGAGATGAACGCCTCGGAGCGTGATGGGAGGCAGTTAGCGCTGCCACTAGAGCGCAGACAGGGGGAAGGGAGAAGACCACTTGGGCCAAAGAACAGAGCGAACAAACGGCTCCCCGAGGAAAAAGAGAGGCATCGTTGGGCTCAAGCCAGACCGTACAGAAGGCGAAGGCGGATCCTGACCGAGGAAAGGACGAAATACGATCAGTACCTTGGAGCATGGAAAGGCGCCTCTTTAAACATCTGGATTCAGAGTTGATTTTGGCAGGAGTTGCTCTTTCGAACGAGGCCTCGAAGGCGGTTCAGACAGCCTGCCGGTGTGACAAGGCTGTCTGCCGCCGGGAGGAGCTCCACCGTCATTTCTTTTGCTTTTCTCGTACACGCGGATGGGGCGCGCCACCCCTCGTCGTCCGCAAGTGGAGGGTGGCTGCGAGGCCACGGAAGAATTCAAGTTGACGACACTTTGAGCGAGTCAGAGACAGTCGTGCTTGACCGAAATACGCTGGACTGCGAACGACCGTCGTGGATGTACGACGTGGTGTCCGTCTGATATCTGCGAAGTCGAGGAACCCAGGAGTTGAACTTCTCCCCTTTCACACGGGGATTTCGTCCGCATGGGACAACAACTTTCCTCGATACGATTAAGCGAGACTAATTGTATAAAACTATGAAACGGGTGTGTTTTCTTAGTCCGAAAGAGGAGGAGCAGCGACCCCTCGTGGACGCGCCCTCCGAAGTGAATACCCGTCGCCGGACGGAGGGGGAGAAATACCGTCTGGAGAATTTCACAAATAAAATTGAAAATTTCGTTCGCAATATTCGTCGAGGAATATAAAACGTCGCGTAGACTGGGCTTCGAAGATTGAAAGACTAGTGCACATCCAACTAGTCTTCATGACACCGCCTTATAATTTCCTACATGTCTCACTTATGACGACAGGCGGAATGTCTTAGAGACTTTGGAGGGAGATTTACGATAGCTCTCCACTTGCCTTTTCTCCTTGACGACATCGCAGAACCGTCCTCGAAAGACATGAGCGGGAAAAAGAGGAAAAATCATCCCATGCCAAACACAGTCTTGTGTGCAGCGCACTCACGCAACATGCCTTGCAACCCTTCACTTGCCAGCTTCCAACGGCAAAGCCGCTTCCAGCACCATTCGACTGGGAGTGGTGCACCAATCACACCGACCAAGATCCTCCCATACTGAGAAGTGTAGCGGGTTTGACGACGACGACGACGACAATTGCTTGGAGAATCGCACGGTTTTCCGACGTTAGGCCGATTGAGACTCAGAAGCCGGCTTGGCTCAGATTGGCGCCATATCAACATTCGTGACATCCTCCGAAGAGGCCACATCAGGCAACGTGTCGACAAACCCACCTCTGAGTCGACGGTCCTCCCGAAGCCTCCTTCGAGGCACGGCAGCATGTTTCTCAATGGGGTCGCGGTTACCTCTGGTGTCTCGCCATAGCAGTCAGCTAATTTGAACCTTCACCTGACTTTCATTAGCACTCATACTCCGCCGCAGGATGCCTCAGCCTCGCAGTCTGTCAAGCTGACGAGGCAGTCTTGCCTGCCCGGCTCCCCTCACCACCTCCCTCCCTGCCAACGATGTCAAATGAGGCCACTTTTGTCTGAAATCCCCAGATTGGAGAGCGAGAGACAACTCATAGGGCACGAGATGCGGATTTGCCCTCACCCTCGTCAGAGGTGTGTGCGTGGAACTGGCAGTGCGGGCGGTGGCGGTGCGGTGGCGGTGGGGTGGCGGTGGCAGTTGAAGAAGGCGAGGGGCAGACCACGCGTAGGGACTGGCGAGGACGCGCTGTCCCAATGACGAGCACTGTGAAGTGTCATATTGCGAGTCAAGTTAAAATGAACAAGTACAAGTAGATCGACGCAGTTGCCTGCCTTCACTCCCACACCCGCGCGGCTCTTTCCTCCTCGCCAAGTTCTCGTGTTGGCACTGATGCAATGGCTCAAGGAAAGGGACCCTTCCATTCTTGAGCCAACGCGCAAGTGAAAGGTCCCACGACCCTTTTTCCCCGACACTGGTGGGGCGGGAGGGGAGGGGAGGGAGGGAGGTGAGGGAGAGGAATTGCGGGGCAGAAGCAATTTCTGCCCGAAGCGACTCACCTATGTCGTGCAAGTGGGGAGAATTGAGTAGAAGGCTGGTAGGACAGAAGACGCGTCACTCCGGGGGAGGGACTTTCTCCATCGCAGTGAGGCTGGCGTTGTGGCTGCAGTTTGGGCGAGTGGAATGCCGACGGTGGCGTCCGCGTTGCTTCTCGTCGCGACCAAGGAAATATCAATTAAGGCGGTTGTTGCACTGACAAGTGGGGGGGGGGGGGGAAGAAGACCCAGTGGGGAGAGAGAGTCTGCCTCGCGTCGTTCTTCCGTGGGGAACTGGAGGGGACGCGCTGCGAACTGCCATTTCCTGGTCAGCTAGTTGTTCACGGCAATTGACACAGAATCATTGCATTCTCCTCGCGAGTGTCGCGAATTTTTTCGCGCTTTTTGTCTCTTGAACACGTTTACTGCGATGCGGGTTAGGCGGCGGCGTTTTGACTGTCTGTCGATGATCCGATGCGAAAGGCTTTGCAAACCTTTGCCCCCATCTTTTGTCTGTCGTTTGAGCGCAGCGAGAATATTCATACTGAAGCCGGTTGTTAGCAGAACAACAGCTGCCAAACGATGGCCCTCGCGGTAGCCTACGATTGTGCCTCAGACTTGTTCAGAGAAGTGAGAGGCGTCACGGCGGATTTGGTGCCCTTTTCTCGAGCGGAGTATTCTCAGCCGAGGAGGGAGGACTTCCTCCCGCCCGTGGGCCACTTGCTTCCTAAGCTTTGTCCTCAACATGAGCACTTGGCGCTGCGAAGATTGTGTTCGCAGTTGGAAGAGGGCGAATCAATCCAACTGCGTCAGCGGACACCACAGAGGCGCGATTTCACCCACACAGGCCTGTCTGCAGTGGAAAAGGGAGCGTCAGTTTCGTGTAATGGGACCAATTCGCAGGTGGGGGCTTTTCCATTCTCCTTCACGTTCTCACAAAGCAACCGTGGAGTCGACGTCGGCTTATCAGTTGCCTGTCAAGGGCTACGAGACCTCTCATTTTCGACTGTTGGATGCGGCACCGACTAAGAGGAAAAATTTGGAGGGTTCGTGTTAAACCGGGACGAGGGCCGAGTTGTTGGTTGATTGATGAAACTGGTCCGGGTGAGGAAGCCTCTCCGTCAATGACTTCTTCTGCACACCCCATTCTGCGAAAGCATATGCCATTAGCGTCTCCTATGGCAATCCACTACCCTCACAAACCTCATCCTCGTTTGTAATAAATGGAAGATTAGAGGAAGGCGGTCGTTAAACTGCGTATTTCAGGGAATATTAGAGCGCCTTCTTCATTTTCTACTCATGGAAAGTTGCGAGGTTACGTTAAATATTTTACTGTTCCTCTGCCACGCATACATAACGCCGCTTTTTTGGATCTGAAACAAAAAGTAATAAGGGGTGTAGGGTAGTATAATTTGCATTAATCTCAGTTAGTAAGAGTCGTTCATTATGATGGGTTGTTAGTTTGCGGATATTTGTCACTACTCTGAAGAATTAAGGATTCAGGAAATCTAGTGAAGTCGCCTCGTCTTCGCGACATTTTAAAAGGGTTTGGGAAGTGGAAATCTCAGCATTGAATGAAAATTACTCTCGGCCGTTAACAAAAAACACGCGAGAAGTAGGCAAAACAATCCAGCTATCAAGGACCTTTTTCTAATCAACTCGGAAAGTAATTATCATCGCTCGAAAATTATGTGGGCATTTGATGTGTGGGAGGATGGCAATTTTCCTCACGCGCAATATGATGCGGCTGTGATTGTTGCCAAATCAGTACCCGGGTGAGGGTTAACTGTCAAATATTGTACATAAAGCGCCTTATGCTTCATTGTGCTGTATAGTAGAGCCTAATATTCCGTCTTTTACTTAATCAAGTTCATTTGACATGTTCACCCTTTCCATCAGAAATTAAACATCTCAAAGACACCAGTTACAAGCTCTTCTTCCTGTCTCTTTCCTCCCCCAATGCCGGAAAAGGCGGGGATAAAGAGCCCTTCCATACTGACAAAGGATATGCCAGAAACAGGCTGACTGCATAGAATCAGTCAATGTAATGCCCGTAACTGCTTTTCATTAAAGCTTCAGCCGCTAAGATGAAGTATTCTTCAAGGGAAATTAACTGACAATGTTGAAAATAGATGCAGCAGGCTAGATTAGTGTGTTTTATTGTGTATGTTTCGAAGTGGCCCTATCAGCGTCCATGCCTGTCGTTCACTCTCAGCTGAATGAGTAATTGAGTAGGAAAAAACGGATTTATTTAACCGCCGGGTTGTCTTCCCTCCCAAAAATTGGTGTTAACCAATGCCCACGCTGTGATAAGCAAAGCTTGTGCACGGGTAAAACACTCCAATAATACAATAAAAAATTGTTCTCAAGTTGTTAAAAAAAGTTGTGTAACCGTTATTTAAGAAGCCATCTATTTGATCAAAGTAATCTCTTTGAAATCGTGAAGTATTTTAAAATACAATCATGTTCAACTTTCTGCTTATAATCTCTTCTCAAGGCCGGACGCGGCCTTTTTGGTGTCGTCTGTCGGTTGGTGGCCTACTCGCGCGGTGCAGTGATGGCGGGCGAGATCTATTCACATAGTTGTTTCATTTTATTTTAGCTAGCTATGGTTATAAAGATTACACCTACAATTCTGCAAGAGGCTTGCACAAGACGCAATGCAGGCGAAACCGGGGAGATGGATAGCGGCGAGGACCTCCGTGGAATTACCATCCCGGGCGAGGTGATATTTACATCAGGCGCTAATCTCATCACCGGTCATGGCACTTACCGGGCGGATGATGCTGGTTGGCTCCTCAGAGGTTTTGGGCCAGTCGGCACTAGTTGATGAATCCGGCGTTCCTACAGTTTCTGCGTTGCCAATGCACGCCTCACTGGCGGGGCGTCTGAAATCAGTTAATAAGCTTGGTCTATGTAGAAACACCTAATACTCGTTATTCTGGCAATGTCGGAGATACTATCGTAGGTCGTATTATTGAGGTTCGTTGTTTTAGTTCTATTTTTCCCATGCTTCTCAAAGTCGTTTAACTACTTACGTATATATATACGGGTTAGGTAGAACAGAAACGTTGGAAGGTGGATGTAAATTCATGCCATTTTGGCAAAATCTCTCCCTTGCTAATGTGAAACTACCGACTGGAGAGTTGCGTAGAAAGTCAGAAGATGACGAACGCGCGATGCGGTCATTCATGCGAGTAAGTTATATTTTCTGTAATTTGCGTAGTAATTTCCTTATAAGAATCATATAAATACCCCTTGCTTCTAACAGTTTTTTTATATTTCCCATCTTGAGACCCAGTAGCTCTTCTTAAAAATTATTCTCTTTCACTTGCCATTCCGTGTAAATTTGGTAAATTTGTGTCGCCATATCTCTTATATGGATGCAGGCTATTATGCCAAACCAGTGTATTTTTTCTGCTTCCAGAGTTTTTATTCAAGCCTTATGTAGTAACTATTTCCTAAAGATTGACATTTTCGGGAAGAGAATCCACTCTTTTCGCCGTTTATTATATTAAGATCCCGTAAATGTTCTTTAACGAGTGCTTGCATATGTGTTTTGGGATTTAAACGTCCATTTCTTTGTACATCAACGCATGATGGGATGCACTCAAATAATACTTGTCATTTTTTGGTCTCATCACTTGATAGCATCTTTCCATCTATAAAATGTATCGTGACTTTTGGTGTCTTATGACAACTCTTTTTTATGGTGTCTTTTCCAAACTTATCCTTTTTGTCAATATACATTGCGGCACTGGCCTATTCTGTTATTTGTTTGTCTTACAATGGCAATTAGGGTCGTAGCTGTCAGTTACCCAGATCGGAGTTTTTGAAATACAACAGGAGACCCTATTGTTAGATTATCATTGATCTGTCGACGCCTCATTAACAGCATAAGCGTCTAATTGCTGTCCAGACATGATAACTTGCGAGCTTTTCGTATTCGTTTTCCTCATCAAAAGCGGTTAAGAAAGCAAAACTAGAATTTCTTGAAATCGTCCCTGGCCTCACTTGACTTCAACTCTCTGATTCACAGTACTTTTTTTTCTGGGCCATCGGGTTTTCGACCGGTGGTGAAAAAAATTATTGTCCATCATGATTGAGGGCGTATAAAAGTTTCGACTTTTTTAGTAATCCAAGAAAATAGGGTCTTGCGAATGTTTTATGTTGTAGGAAGGCGACTTGATTAGTAGCAGAGGTGCGTGAAGTCTACCGAGACGGCAGTCTCCAACTACACATGCCAGGCATGAGGACGGGTCGATTGGGGGAGGGGTGTGTGCTGCGTCTGCCGCCCAGTCTTATTCGGAGGCAGAAGATCCATCGCCATCAGATAACCGTGCCCTGTGGTGGTGGTGGTGGCGGGAGTGCAGAAAGTGCGAGCGAGGAGACAAGGCGAAATGTGTGTGTGGGCCTCATCTTGGGCTGCAACGGTCTCGTGTGGATTGGACCCACCCGTGGCATGAACTTCGGTGCACGCCTAGGCGCCATCATTTCTCCAGGCAATCCGATCTCCGCCTCTACGGATGGTACTGCCAGTACAGCAGACACAGGGTTCCAGGAGCGCGTTGCAGTGGCGCGGTGCGAAATGTGGGTGCTGGCTCTGGCAGCGTGCGGTCATCTCGTGTGGGAGACAGCGGTCTTGGCGGGCTGTGAGATGAGCTTTCTGGAGGAGGTGGAGGAGGCGGAGGGCAGTGTCTTCGACCCAGTTGATAATAGTACGCGCATCACACGCCTCTTGCTACCGGAGCATCAGAGACATTTGGTTGACTTGATCATTGCAAAGCTGGCAGCTTCATAATTTTTTAAGTAAACGGAGAATATTGTACAGTTTTTTGGCATTTGGTTAGAAAAGTTGAAAGCTTAGTTCTCATTTTCTTCCTCTGACAGGTGTAGCATCGTTGGAGTGTTATCTGCCAGGATGTTTGTTGCTTTAATTATGTTGGTAATTAGCAGTAGGGAAGAAGGGTGAATTGGGCTGCTTGTAGACAATGAAATTAGAAGGTAATGAGAGGCGCAACGGTGGGTATTTTGCTTTAAACGATAGATTTAAGTTCCCTCCGGAATATTACGAAATTTGAGGTGCCGCCGACGTAGAATGTGACCTAAATTACGAGTGTGGATGCCATCGTTTGCTTACGCTCCCCCGGACGGCCAACACTCAGCAGATGCCACACATCAGGGGTTGGGTTTCAGGATGGTGTAGGCGATTAATATCAAGACATTTCAGAATTTCTATTGGGTGATTCATGACAGCTTCCGTAGAATTGCGGTTATCACCTTGATGTATGATTGACACCGGAGGAATATAGGCTAGCAGCTAAGAAAAGGGCGTTTTAGAGTTATAGCTAGTGACCACATTTTATGAGGCGTATAATCCGTGTGCGAGGTTTCCGTTACTTATGTTTGAACTGTTTCAGTTGTGAGCAAGGCTGACCGGTCGAGACATTGAATACAAAGCAGTTTCAATTCTTTGTACCTTCAAACGCATTGAAATAATGGGATTTTCCTCTCGGAGGCGTGTCAACGAAAGGGAAACAGATCTAAGAGTTGTACGAAAATATGTTGGACATGTCATCCAACATTATAAAATGTTATGCGTCACAAAGTCGTAAGATAATTGTATAAAAACCAAATAAAGCATCGTTTGCATAAAAATAAAGTCATTTAAATTAGATCATAATAACAAGCTTTTGAGATTTGTTTTAATTTTTTGAAAATAAAAAACTAGAATCGTGAACTTTTGAAGTCGGTGACCGGTATGAATGTCGAGGAAGAGCAGTGCACAGCTTTTCCACAAGTTGGAAACTCTCTCTACAGACTTGAGTTCTTCGGGATCTAAGATAATTTCGAAATTATGTCAGCGACTTAAAAACCTCTTTCCTGATTTCGTCACACCCAACGATCTCGATTTGGTAAACACCGAAAGACTATTACCCAAGGAAGGGAAACGCAGAAAGAGGACTTCCGTATCAAAAACCACGTCTATCGCTTCCAGCACAAGGTCGAAGAGACGTAAACTCTCGGAATTTTCCGCATCTGAAGCCCTTGAATCCCAACAGGTATCTTATCATGGCTCTCATTGATGTAAACTGATAACTTTTATCCTCTACTGTCAGATGCCTATTAATTCGTCCCTGGTTTTTTGCGTATTCGGTTTTTTGAAAGATACACTTTTTGTGTTAAAGTCAATTGAGCTATCGAAGGCTGAACCGCTACATGTTTCGAGGAAACGAACGTTAACTCCGCCAACGCCAAAAATGAACTCTACCTATGTTAAACGGTCGCATAACAGGTCCCAATCTGTTAGTGAAGCCAAGCCGATGCAGTGCGATACTCCAGAAAATGAAACTTTAGTAGCCGAATCTCAAAACTCCGTTCGGGAAGCGACACCTCCCACTGTAAGTTATAAAATTCCACTTTGTTCTCTTATTTGGTGTGGTGGTCTTACGCACCGGTGAATCTGATGTTTCAGCACAACGGCTTGGAGGATTCAGGCGTTATTAGGTTAAAATTAGAACCTCCTGACCCACTGGTAATTGTCATTTATCCTAAATCTCATTCCGACTACATTTGCCGTGTCTTACCCAAAGTTATTTTCTTAAAGATATCGAAAACAAGAATTTACACCATCATCTCGAGTGGTATGTCGGTCATCATCCGCCCGGATAAAAATCGTTCCGGTGTTCGTGTCGTTGAGGTATGATTCATGTGTTCATAGGTCTTTCAATCTCCTTTTCGATGTTTCGCGTCGAAACGTTTTTTGGTTTTTTTGGCAAGAATTTGGCGTTCACTTTATGCGATCAGGGTCCCCCCTTATAGGAAGTCACGAGTGCAGAATGTCCAAAACTGCTCAACCGATATCAAACAACTGTCTGGTATCAACGGGATGTTGCTTACTTCTATAGTGGGGAACGGTTAGAGGTGAAGGATATGGCTGTGTTGCTTTGTAGCCCTCATGACAATAGTATGTGAGCGAGAAGAAGCACCCGACGGATTTCTTTTATTTTAATGGGGAGAATGGTATGCCATACCACCTGCTGCCAACAGAGTTCCAGGGGATTCTCGTGGTGTGGTGTGGTACTCTCTGACAATCGTTGTTTCTAGATGTTGCTCCTCTTCGCCAATTGCCCCTAACTAATGCGGTGTCAGTCATGACGCAAGGCCCCCTGAGAAGCGAGGGTCAGGACTACCAGGTGTGTTGTCCTCGGTTTCTGTAGAGAGTCGACCTAGGAGTGCAGCCGAGATGCCGCTTCGCCCGTGGTTGTCGTTTTCAATGAGAGGTTGTGGACAACCTGGCTTATCGCCGGCTGGGTGTGGATTAAAGGGTCCTAGCGTCACACACACCAGAACATCGTATATCACGGTCAAGCAAACACCACCACGCGATTTAAGTGTCGAAGAGCTTTGCCTCACACAAGACAGATGCATTATTGCGTTGGGAGTGGTCTCAGTTCGTGGGAAGTATGCAATGGACTGGTGGGTATGACGGGGATATACTGCAGGGGTGCGTGTTACAACATCGAGATGCCCTGTCAACGTGCTGTTTGTGCCCGTCTGTGGTATACGGCGAAAGTAGAAACCTTAAGAAGGTCGTCGTCCTTTGCCGCTGTCAGTTTCTGCACCGCGAATACTTGACGAACGTGGTTCACGGGTTGAACATCGCCCTCCCCCGTGGCTAAAGGAGGTGAGGAACTGCCGAGGGTAGGGAGAGCCGATGAATTTGTTCTTAACCCCTGGTTCCTTAGGTTATTGTCCTGATGTCGTTGTAGCTTCTATTGTCAGTAGTTAAATTTCATTTACGGAGCATGCTTGGAGGCTGAGACTTTGGTTTGCTTTACGGTTGCGAAGGAGATCGTAAAGAGGACAGTCCTTGTTGGTTTTATCCCGAACGCTTCCTCGCGATTTCCCTTTCCCAAAATCATCGACCAGAAGCACAGTCGCATTGGCCGGGTGTGCCCGAACGAACGGGACCCTCCCCAAGGCTTATGAAGGTCCCGTAGGGTACGGAATGGGGTCAGGTGCAAGTCGAACCGCCGAAAGTCTTGCCAAGAGGATAATGGCAGCAGAGTTTGATCGTTTGCGAGAGCGAGTAATAGCGGATTTTCTGGCAGTCAAACCAGATGACGTTCGCTAATCTGGGGAGATTTGAGTGGAATAAGCGGGCTTCCCTTAACAACAAGGCCCAGTAAATGGGAAAGGCCCTTAGTGATCGAGTCAATCGCATGGCTTCGGCCCGCTGCCATACGCCGGAACGCCCGAGCCAAGGAGGAAACAGCGGCTTTTGTCCAGTGGATCAAACACGGGTGGGTAGCGCGAGGGAGAATGCTTTCGGCCTTCAATAGGTGGAGATTTTCTTTGTCTGCATAGTTAAGCTCATGCGTCCTTTCCCTCATTCCTCAAGTTTTACCTCAGTAGTCGTACACTCTCGGCCTGCTCAGCTTTGAGGCTCTCTAGTATGACGAGTCTGCTAAATGCTATATTTGTTCTTCGCCAAGTTCCTCTACATTATTCTAGTGTCAAGTAGGGTAGTAGCTCATACGCGGGACCATAAAAGAATACGGCAGAGACGTGTCAGTGAGCTCTTGCGTTAATGTAAAGTTCCTCCTACCACAGCCATTTTAAAGCGCGTATTTCTTACGTAGCAAGCCATGCGTTGCACGATACCTCGTTTCTAAACGATAACTCTTTGAGGCCTCTGCACAGGATGATTGGCGATTAAGGGAAAAGGTCCCGCCAATCTAGGACCGGTGTACCCCACCAAATGTCGGACACCACGACATCCAGTAACAGTGCAAGTGGCCTGTGGATGTTGTAGATGTGAGTTAATGCCGACCGAAAAGTTCAGAGCCCCCGTGTTGACATGCAAGCGGTACAGGTGCCAACGTTGCCGGAGCTAAGACGGATCGCGCCTATCAACCTAACGGCGCCAACTATTCAGGTGAAAGACGTTTTGAACGCCGGTACGGTCTAAGGAGGGCGCTCTCAGGCAGCCGCCCGCCGCTTCCGCATTCAAAGCGACAACGGTCATAAATCAGAGCTCCCCCCCAACCGCCACTGTTGGCGCCAAGAGGCGGGGTATAGTCTCTGCTCTTTGTTTAAGTTAATTAAAACCGACTCGTGTTCACTTGCGTTAGCCTACTTCTCCTGCTTTGCCAAGTTCTCGCATCTGTACGGATCTTTTCGGGTCGCTCCTCTGACTAAAAAGATAACGTGAGTCGCGTAGACATACATGCGGTACGCCGGATGGAACGAGACAGCGGTTGTTTAAAGAAGGATGGCCCATTCCATCATTGGGCCGAAACGCTGGTAGGAGACATCTTTTTTACGTCCTGTCAGAATTGGAATTGTTTTTAGCGTGGAGTGTGCGCCACCCTGCGCCACAATTGGAGTTGACTCTGATTCCAGAAAGGAACTCGATTTGTTGTAAATGGGTCTTTCCCCTGAAGTTGCTTGCTCTTCTGTGCATTTATGAGCCTGTTTTGAATTTATTTACTCGAGATTAACCAGGGCCGACGATCGGGAAACCACATCAATGTGCGTAGTCAAGATATTCGCCCTCGTGCCGCAAACTTTATTTCTGTGAATGGCCTTGTTCCGCCTCGCAAAAGTCAGCTTTTAAGTGTCCCTTTTTATTGCCGAAAGGTGGTCAGGTTTCGAGTGGAGTCCTGTGTGCGTGCCCGCGTATTTGGATGGTCTCAGAATGACATGTGATGTGCATCAGACTGTCTGTTCGGTTCTTGGTCAACGGTTGATACATGTTTGCTCGTATCTTTTTCTGGTTTTTTGAGTTGTTGTGGTGAGTGGGCAGTTGGCAGTATGTAGTGGGTGTATAGTCGTGGACCCAGTTTTGGTCGAGTGGGTGGTCGGCCCAGCGTTTTTTACGCGGGGGAGTTGGCATACTGAGGGCCAAACAGTGCTGTTGGCCTCCGAGCCGCGCAGAGCGGGGTTCACTCGGAGTTGAACGAGCCGAACTCTTGCTCATGGGCTATCGCTTCAGATGTTCGGTCAGTGCCCGTTCCTATGGGTGTTGCAGAATTTCTGTCAGTGCGCGCGTAGTGTATTGCTGGGTGGGTCCGTTCGTATGACGCTCTCGGTTGCGTTGGGAGCGCGCGGGCCTACCCATGCCTCTGCCACTAGCTCAACGGCAGCTTTTTTTTAACACGACCTCATTTTCGCACTCCCTCCTGTTCCTCTCGTTAAGACGTTTATACGGATTTATGGTATCGCATTCCGAGCCCTCCCTTCATC
>QEYB01001085.1:0-23686 GCA_017562135.1 Dipylidium caninum
TTATAAATTAAAATATAATTGCAGGTTAGTGAACTGCAATCGGGAACAGGAAAGACACGAGCAACACACCCCACCACCTTGTAATAATGCGATTCCCAGAGCATAAGAGGACTGCCTGTCGGGTCGGGAGAATGATCCGAACTGCATTACAGTTATATCCGCTTTTCTCATCCTTGGAGCTGGAGAACGAACGGTTCACTTCATCTTCTGCCTGGGCTAGTTCGTTACACCAGCTGGCCACCACAAAACAATGGCAAACGCTGAAACGAGCACTTTCTTCCTGCAACTGGCGTTAATATCAAGGCGTAGCATCTCCTCAATGCGTCGTAGTATATCAAGAGACTCCCAGGGGTGCAGGGTTCAGAAGAAATGAAAGAGGATATACGGACAACACCACGCGCAAGAGAGACGCGCGAATTGAGGAGCTTCTCACATTTCTGACGTTTGAAATTATAGGAGAGGCAGCCCTGGTGACAGAGCCCTTAAATGAAGCCACGACGGATTAGAGTCGGCTTAAATATATTAATCGACCGGCATCTCAAATGTCTAGAGTGAAATCAAAGGCTTGGACGGGATGCACCGTAGAACTGGCAGATGGGTACCGGCTTTCACAAAATATATTTCGGCAGTTTCCTTCCCTGTCTTTCGGTCGTACTTTCATTTTGAGGCGGAGAGTGATTCATGGGCTTATTGAGTTATCCGCTCGCATACACAGATGGATGACAAAGACGAGATTTGTCCACCTCAGCAAGTAGTATAATGCGCCGTGTTTTCCATTCGTGTTGTCGATGCTCTCGACCATTACTCGCTAATGGATGTGCGTCGTGTGTGGACCATGACAGTGAACATGGAATGATCTCGCGTCTAGGAGGTTCGCTGGTATTCGATGAATGTTGGTGAGCAGGATCGACGCCGAAGAGCCAATCAAAGCGACCTTAAAGAATGACAAGCAATAAGCGCGTGACTCGGATCAAAGGGCGTTGGAGGGTATGAAGGAGAGAAGGTCGTTAGTTTGGTGGGAGTGTAAAACGCGTGTTTCTTTTCTGGTTCATATCCTTCGATCGGAGTATTGAGAAGTTGTTGGCTGAGAGACTAGACACTTGTACGGGATGCATCTTGGTCATTCCGTGGTGAGACGGGGTGCTGTGGGGGGATGTGGGGGGGTCGAATGGGTACTACGTTCTTACGACACGTCACCCCATCGCTCTAGCCTCATGAGAATCTGGTTGAGGTGATGGCCATTCATTGGACGGTCGTGCGGTTCCATGCACTTCCTACTTCTCTCATGGACCACCTCGATGTCCGATAACCCTTCACTATCCGGTAAGTCAGGTGAGTAATAGAACAGAAGGCATGTTGCCTCCTGAACTTACCTATACTACCGTTTATTAATTCAGCACCATCGGTTCCTTTTTTTGCGTTTTTTGAAGAGGACGCCCGAATCATGAAGTGCGCAGGAACTCCTTCACACTCCTGACTTATGACATTTGCTTACAAGCTTGCTACAAAAAATGCTGGCAGTTGTTGGTTATTTTAAGCATATTATATTTGCAATAAATTTGTCATATGTGGGATGACCCAACTCGTCTCTAATCGTCCGTCGATGTTGTGGACAAGCTGATAAGTCCTGAAGTAACGTCCAGCCTAAACCTCGCCTCCACGGGCAACGAAGAAGACGACGAAGACGAGACTGCGGACGATAAGGAGGAAGGGGGAAATTGACGAAATAACTGTGGAGAAACTTCTGCGATGTTTGCACGCGATTCATACTACTGCTCTTGCACGCAAGAAGAGTTGACTCGCAAGCAGAGGTGCATCACTTGCCATGCACACGGGCGTATCAATCGGCATCGACTCTGAACGTTTTAGAATTATGAAAGCTCTGGAAAGAACATCATCAAATTGTGTGGACAAAATGGTGAGGAGGCGGTCAAGCGGGACGACGCAAATAAGCGAAGAAGGCATGGTTTCATGTGAGTGAGAAGAGGTAATCGAGGCATCCTTCCCCACAGACGTTTTCAATACAGTTTGGTTTGATTTCGGATTTATTTCTTGACCTTCTTGTGTGATGGAGGGAAATCTTTTGCAATTCGACACGAGGCAGCGAAATTCACAAACGTAGAGAATCAAACAATCCAATGGCGAATTACAGCTCAGCGCCGAGAGGGTTCCGTTAGAATTAAAGTAGCATCAAGTGAGAAATATGCGAAAAAACAGAGTTGGATAATTTTGTTACGGCCTGTTACTCGGCCGACCTCATGCGCTACGTGCAAGGGGCACTGTGGAGCAGGATTTTTCGACTTCCGGGAGGTCCGCACCGTCACCAGGACCGTCGTAATTAACGCGATGTCTGCATTTTGTCCCTTTTTCTTTCGAATAAATACACAAGCAGAAAGAAATTGCGTCTGTATCATTTTTTCACTTTCCGTGACGCTAGTTTGGCGTTTTTTCCCACCCCGATGAGGGTGAGAGCTTTCAGCCACATATTTGTTTACTTCAAGGACTCCTAACCGATGCGTTATTCTCCTCTCTGGACAGTTTAATCAGAGCACAATTAGGGCGACCGGTGGTAATAATAGTGATGATCCCCACAAATATTCTCTCTGGCGCCGGTGTACGGACTTGTGGTGCCTGGTGGAGTTGACGTGAGTTCAACATGGACAACGCTTTCCTTCGTCTAAAATCGCATTGCAAACTCGAAAATACTCAGAAGAAATTGGTGCCCTGTCCCTGCCTCTCGCCTTGGTAGTTATGCGGAGGGACCGAGTGTGATGCCGATTAGTTTAAGACCCAACTCGCATCAGATGAGGGGAGTTGAGGTCCGCGTGTTGTACTGTTGTGACGGCTTTTTATCTTCTTCCAAAACCAATGAAATAGGTGTTTAAACGGAATACAATCGTTACTGGGCGGTTACGCTTCTTTAAATGACATTTAACGAGATAAGTGTTGTGCCAGAGCGCGACACCACTTCTGTTAGGGTGCGACACTGATATTACACGTAAATGCAGCCCAAAATTGTTATCATTCTAAGAAAGTTCTGTCTATATGCGGGGCTCCCCCAGTTTCACCTCGTGACCCTCAGTGATGCTGGCACATCGGTGATCGCACCACATGCACCACTGTTCAAGGTCGCCCAGACATCTCCCATTTGCCACTCATGAGGCTACAAAATTCGTCAGTCTCTCCAGACATCCTCGCCACGGGGTGAGGCCACAGGCGCGCCAATGTGGGGGTGGGTGGATAAGATCGCATCGCTAAAGCGCCTCTCCTTACTTTCCCGACCTCCCGAAGACTCCACTTCACTCCTCATCACTAGCTTCATACCGCCCTGAGTGCATAACAAGATTACATGACGATTTTTGGGGAAGTCGTTTAGGAGTCCATTGTCGGTTTTCAAACCTAACTATTCTGGCATGTCCTCATGCAGTTAGTGTTAATTGTCACCCTCTCTGTTGGCACCCGGTCAACTGCAACTCACGCTGTATTAATCACCGGCACTGATTACAATGGAGGGAAAGTCCACAAAAACCTTTTCAAAGTCCATTTAAACTCGTCGGAAACGCGATGCAAAGAGGTCAGCCCACGTAGATGTTGTCCTGCTCGGGAGCCACTCTTGCACATATCAGTTTGCCTGCACAATTAGGTCGGCGTTGTCACCTACGTAGAACGGACGACTGGGTGACTTGCTCGCTTAAGGTCAAGCTTACATGTGACTGGACACAGGTGCATAGCATCGCCAGCAACATTTGCGAGCATTCACATGTTCTTTCACAGGCTCTCCGTTTGGCGGCCTCATAGTTATCTCTAGTATGGTGTTATGAAAGATAAAAACGGGGAGAAGGCGGCAATACCTTCGAGGTATTCAGAGGCCTGCCTGCCAGCAGGTGGAAATATACCTATTTAAGCCCCTCAGTTATGCCTGAGATCACTTTGTCGTGAAGATTGAAACGGCATGAATGCAAATCTATGGCGGAGTTGGTGGCTTGGAACATACCCTTTCTCAACAGTCCACTTCATTTCGTTCCCGTTTTGCGTGGAAATATGATTGATAAGCGCTTCGCACATGATTTGTGGCAATTTCTACTCGATCATCGTTTCTTCGTGATGGTAGATGACGTGGCCTTCTCCCCAGGCTACTTGCTTCAGTTTGACATCGCAGTCTGCTGCCGCCTGTCTTCTCCTACCTCAAATATTGTAGCCGTGACGAAAGGCACTGACCACTTGACAAAGGCTGCGTCATCTGGTGCCTATGCTCGAAGCTCCCCTCTGCCGTGGAAACACTTGGTATTTCACCCGCCTCCCTCTGCCCACAACTACTTCGCAATACTGTTGCTTTTTTCGTCACTTCTCCTTCCCTAAAATAAAAATTACCCACAGTGCATACTGGCGCCCTCTCATCAGAGGCGAATGATGAAGTCCAAGTGCATTCGCCCTTTCGTGTGCGCACAGTCAACAGACAGACAAGGTGCCTTTCCACCACTAACAAGGGTAGTTTTAGGATTCTTGCGTCTGGCAATCAGGTTCAACATCGATGATGCAGAGCATGTGAAGTAAACTTCAGAGGAGGCTGTCGAGTGTCGCAGATAATTATGAAGCAGTGATATCAGAGGTGACGAAGAACATGTGAATGGAACAGACCTATGTATTTGCCACTCGCCACGTGTCCGGCCTCACTATAGGCCCAGATACATGAACCTCCAGCGTCCGGTATAGGCACCAGGTGGTGCGGCTTATTGTCAGATGCTGAAAAATTGGAGGTGGAGGAAGACAGGCAGCACCCAGCTACTCAGCAGCAGACTGCGATATCGACGGAGACAAGTAGCCTGAACAGAAGGCCACGTCAACAGCAGTTTAAACCACGAAGTGAATTTCGAAGTGATTGTCAAACCTCCTGTCTTCATGTCCATGGCATGCGTGTCATGTTGGCATCCAAAATTCTGTGGAGAATTCCGTGCATGCCGGAAACTGGAAAGTGGGCAGCTCGGATCGGCTAGTCAAAGGACCATCTGGTCCACGTATCTGGATTCACTCAGACTGATTTAGTGGGCTTCCAACACAAGCACCAGAACGCGCACCATCGTTTCCTCATTTTTGTATTCCATATTAATTTGCCCAACAACAACTCGGACGGACTAAGTGTGCTTCCGTCTTCGTTCCTCTTCACTCCCCTCCCTTCAACTTCTTCTATCAACGCTCTTGGGCATTCAAATGGGGAGAGAAGAAGAAGAGCTGATTACACGAGTTGGAATGGCCAACTCAGTTTGACATCCAGCTCTCGAGAAAACTGTGTGAACACCATAACTCACATGATCTCCAACGACGCCATCCGGCAGGCTTGAATATTTCCTCTTGACAAATTGCCTTTCTTACGCATCACCATGGCTTTCCACATTTTCAGGCACCTCAGACAAAGCAGTGTGTTCAATGGAAGGGAGCTCTGACTTGACCGGTTTCGTCGGGAAGTGGCAGCTAGTGATTTGGGAAGATTGCGAAGTCAGTGTATTCGCTGTGAGGTCCTTCTGTAGCCAGTGCAGCTGCGAAGTCGTACGCCTCTGCGGAGTGATAAAAAGAGCCTCAAGGCATGAATCTTCAATTCAGTTGAAGGACCTGGGAGAGGCCAAGGCGACAATAGTAGACAGACTCCTTAATACTACTCACTGCATGCGATTTGTGGTCCAGAAATCACGTTTCGACTAAAACTCATGTTTGGGGTGAAAGAAGACATTTGTACCCATGTCCTGATCCCGAGGACTTGGCTTGAAATATTGCATCTCTGACATTAGCGCGTTTTACTTCATGCCCTTCTTCAGACATTCAGCCTAACGCCCATTCGACACTTCTTTTCGTACGCGTCACGTCGTCGACGACAGGAAACAGTTGGGAGCGCTGTCTCCAGCTTCCCTTCTCAGTCCCTCCTCCAGTACGTCGATGTGTGTGCCGAGAGGAGGCAACGCACGTAATGCTGGTTCTCGTGCTAGTTGAGCACAAAGGAGCGGAGTGGAGGGGGTAGTGAGACGGGTTGAGCTGTGGCCACTAGTTGGCTGCCCAAATAGGCGGCAAACTGCAGTCAGCTGAGTTCGAGCAGAGCACACACTTGCAAATGAGGAGTTGGTCGCCAACGCCAAGATCGAGGGAAAAGTCGCTGACTTCAGTCATCCAGTCGTTTGTGTGCTCACTAGTCATCCATGTGGGATTCCATCTTACGCGGTGGTTTTTATTTGCGCTCGAAGTTTACGGGCTATGAGATCGACTTGCAACTAACCACTTTGGCACCAATGAATCTCGTTCACTGGCCCTCGGACGCCATTTGCCTTATGCCCTCATTCATCTGATTGTTCACCGTGGCGTGATGAATTTTCCACTGGGAGGTAAGAACGGAGCTACTGATCAAAATGAATGCGTCTATCGTGCGTAAATGTAGTTTTTCTCCTGTCTCATCTCCAACCCAACCAACGTGGCTCACGTTCTTTCCGCTCTGTATCACAGTAGCCTACTCATTTACCACACACGCTGCTCTCGTCCACCTATTCTCTGCACAATTATTTCCGAAGTAGCGGGGGCGAGAGTGTCCGCGGAGGAAATGAATGAATGCCATCGCAGCGATGCGACTAAAAACTCTCCTGTTGATGTGGTGAAGCAAGAAAGAAAAGTTAGTAGTTAGATGAAATAGGGCATAACTCTTCTCTCATGGAGCAAAAAGTACATTTGTCGAATCTGACATCGCAAATGTTGTATTTAAAGAAGCGGGGTGGAGAAGGATGAGGCGGTTGAATGGGAAATGCTCTACGTGGGCTGAAAATCCTCTGCAGCGCGCAATTGCTCCATTTGCGGAAGCCACGAGTTCAGTTGACATCAGCTCGTCCTGTCATGGCGCCTACTTTCGCTGACGAGGCCTGTTCCGCTTCGCTTCCTGTTTCAAGGGCTCCAGCAGGCCAAACACTTTTCTCCCCATTTTCTACACTTCCAAATTATATACACCGACGATGCACGCATTCCAAACCAGTAGAGCCGTACAAGTGTGCATTGTCCGACCTGCTGTTCTCTCCTTCCTCTGGATAATTGCTTGCAGGCAGCCGGCTCGACTTGTTCGTCGTGCATGGGCGGCTACTGCATGGCTCAAGTTGTCCAGCAGAGCAGACATTTGTCAACTCTGAATAATCCATTCGCCTACGAGCTCACTGGTCAATTGCGATCGCATGTCAGTTGATGTGTTTTATTCATGGCTGATTGAAACTCCGCTCACCACTCAGGGTATTTCTCAGACCATTTAGGAAATAATTCAATTCAATTGCAGCTCAGAGGTTAAGACGGGGAGAAGATGGAGGTCCAGGTTGGAGAAGGAAGCCCTCTTCTGAGAGACAGACGAGAGGTAAGGAGAGTCTGGAGTCAATGAAGATAGTGTAAAGAAGTAGTGAAAAGTGAGTAAACGTGGGACAGCTGACTGTACAGGACTAAATCCTGCCTCAACTCACCACCATCGCGACATCGGCCAAAACTCCCGCGCCCGAGACCGTTGCTTTCAGCTATGCACCATTTCGTGGAGCTATCCAGTGCTCGTTCTACACTCAAAAGTGTCCTTTCACTCAGATTTGGCTCCCTCTTGCTTCCCTAACTCCATCCTCAGCCCTTTCTTCACTCATGAGTGGTGGATGAAGCTGTGGCCAGGCTACTGGCGCCGTGGCAATTTCAACTCGCCTCACGCATGAATGGAAGAGGAGAGGACAGGCTTTGTTTCGCAGGCTGGTAGCATGTGAAAACGGTTAGGTCCGCCATCGGCGTTGGTGGATGAATCCTCAATACAGCACAGCCACTGTCACCTTCCTCGCCCGTCTCTCACACCCAACGCCCGCGCACGCCGCCGAGAGGGTAGCTGACAACTTTATAACATGTGTCATCTCTATGGTATAAATTATGTGGTGGGGATGATCAATGTGTCAATTCACCTCTCTTTTTCTCCGCAACATAAGTCTTAATATCACCTGCCGTGCCTTTCCATTAATGACGCCCTTCACGAAAATGGAAGATTCGGTGGAGATAGTCAACGCGCCAGGAGGTTGTGACGGATCTCCGATAAGAAGACAATGGGTAAGAGCAGCACCATCTCAGTGATATACCTACAGCTTGCTCTGGTGAAGTACTTTACATGTCGAACCTAACACCTGTCCATATGTACCAGCAGCCCTTTGAATTTCGCAATCTTCCAAGTCTACACAAAGGCGGTCTACTCTGTGGAGCAGCAAGAGGACGCGAGTGAGGTAATGTCTGAAGCGATATGTATAATCTTCTGCCAACACTCTCTCGAATCACTCCACGGTGTGTTGGGTACACTGGGCAGGAAATCAGAAGTGTGAGCGCACTTCGGTGAAGAGATTAACAACTTTTCGAATTGAATTGCAGTAGGGTGTAAATGATCTCAGTAACATACTGACTATCGCCTATGTGGTGAGTGCTAAGCGAAGTTTCAATCAGGAAGACTTGTTCTGTGAATAGATCTCATCAGCTGACATCCTGTCACAGTTGACCAATGAGTCATGATGCAACTGACCCACTCGAAGTTGACGACTGGTATCCGCTCCCCAGTGCCTTCTCGGTGGGACAGCTTGCGCTGCACTCAAAAGGAACTAACTGATTTTTGTGCCTATTTAAGGCTCTACCACGGGACTTCTCAAAACCGACCACGTAGGGGCTGCAAGCCGAGCTTTCGATTTCTTCCTGTCTAGCTGCAATCTGTGCTCGGTGGTGTAAAAATGCTGTCTGCGGAGCAATCCCTGGGAGAAGCCATGTCGTCCATTTGCAAATGCTTGTGTACCAGTATAGAGAAGCCAGAGGAGATGCAGTGTACTGCTTCGTAAATGTCCTTGTCCCATCGCATTCCTAATCATTTGAAGCACTCACCAGTAATTTCAACTTTCCACACGCCTTCTAGTCGGCGAGACTTCGTTTGACACACGAGAATTAGGCAACCTTCCTCACCATTCGGCAGGGATTTAAGTGCACAGTCGTGAAGTTGTGGACAGAAATGACCTTCTCCTCACTGCCGCAATACGAGTCATGAGGCTCGAGAAGCAAAAATAAATGTCGAGGTTTGTTTCTGCCTGCACAGCCTCGTCAGCATGCTCCTTTATCTCACCAGAGCTATAGAACACGAAACTGTTCGTGAACTTTAGTCTAGACCAGATAGGCACTGGTCATCTAGGCGGTTGGAACACTTTCTGAGGCTGCACAGCGTTCGTGGTGGTGGTGGTGGTGTTGGTGCAGACAAGATTCAGTAAGAGTCTCCCCTTCCGAGAAAAGGAGATATGAAGTTGGAAACTATAAGGCAGGTGTTTTTGTTTAAGCAGTCTTCAGATGGAACTTAGATGGATGCATTGTGTGACGTCCACCGGCTCATAGTGATGAAGAGGAGTAGGAAGAAAAATTGAGGACGACCACTGTGGAATTCGCTCCACCACACCAACGCTGTGGAATTGGCACCAACTTTACCGCATAACAATGCAGAACGACGTTTTGGGTTTTGAGTTATTAAAGGCATCTCCATCAAGTCGACGAACCGTTTTTAATGCTTTTCCATTATTCTGGTCGTCCTCTTTTCCCTTCCTGCGTCTCCAACACTTTTACCCAATCCCATCAGAAATTCTTCGACACTCAAAAGAAAGAGTTGTAGGGCGCATGTGACTTGCTCAGTTGTACCTCTTATAACGCATGTGAGCTAAGCTGACGGCACTAATCTCCCACTCGGTAAGCAACGGCCACCGCCTCGCCGGCCCAGCACAGGTTGAAGGCGGCGGCCTTCGGCGTGTAAATTGTTTGAAGATTGGACCCATCCCGACAGCTTCACCAACTCGGTCAATTGCTGCTGCGGCGTCTAATTGCCAGACACATGGGTAATGAGGAAATCCTCAGCTCACCGAGGACCACCAAAATTAGGCGGTTATATTTAATCGTTCACCAAAAATGTAATTATTTTTGGATGTCCACCCACACGTAACTTCAGTAAATCAAACTAAATTTAGGTGTGCAGCACGTGTGCGTGCCTGCGCAGTCCTACCTACAGGGTTGGCTAGTAATTGAGGGCGGATGTTAAGAATGAAAACCCAAACAAATTCTATCCAAGATACTGACACCCCTCCTCTCCCTCTTATACTCCACTCTATCGGTCTCATGACACGCCAAATTCCGACCACTTTGAAGCTCTAATGAGGTTTTCGGGACAATCTTCGAATGGCTTGAGTTGAAAAATCAGATGACTATTTCCACCCGTACATTACCTACTTTTGCAAGGGGAGATTCTTTATGCCAGTTCAAACTCGACCAACTTGTTTTCCAACTTGTGCTACTTAATTCGGAATGAGTAAAATAAAATGTTTTGTTCTTGATGTTATTATGGAATTAAATGTAGGGGAAAAGTGTGCCACCATCAAAAGCGGTTCCTCATCGTCCAAGGAAATAAAAATCAAGAGGATTCATATTGCACCTCCTCTCGTCTCACTTTGTGACGAGGGTCCGATTAAGCTCCTGCTCAGTATATTTTCGTGCTCCATGAGTTTGTATCGCTGTCAGGAGCATCTTCCGGCAAGCTGGCGTAGCAGGCGCGACAGGTTTTTGACACGCAGTATATACGCCGTATATCAGCGAGCGGACTTCGAGGATGCAGACCGATGGAACCCTGTTCGAGTTGACCACCTCGAAGTCCCTCCACCTCCACCTCTACCTCTACCGACTCTTCCTAGAGCTCGTCCACCGCCATTACCCAGCCCAGAACAAAAATCCTCATTTCGCACCGCTTTGACACAGTTGGCCAGTGTGAGAGCAAGCGATTTATTAGCGATACCCCTGAAATCTACGTGTTATAGTCCGCCCCAAATCGAAGGGGAAGGATGCACGAGTTCGATGAAGTTCGTCCAACAGCTTGGGAATTTGCTCTAATAGAGGGCTGTCGGCACAGATCTCTCTGAATCTGGGGGTACTTTGCCATGGCCGAGAGCATGTCCATCTCCAAATCCGTGCACTCGGGGTGAGCTGCTTAAGCAACCGGCGTCAAGGACTCCTGATTGGCCATGACCAAGGCGACGCAGATGAGAATGCTTAAGGGCTGCATTGTCGTGTCGATTGGTAATGAGAAACTCACGCCTCTGTTCCCTCTTTTATACTCCCCTTTGGGCGGTCCAACGGCCAATTACATTTGAGGATGAATTGGTCTCTCGAGGTTGGTCCATATTCATTCGAGTAGAGCTCTGAGAGGTTATCTACTAATTGTTTGTCATAAGAAAGACTGGAATGTTTGATATTTTCCCTTGCCAGTCATTGCTGTCCTAGGGACACCCAATTCTTACCACTTTAAAGTCCTGGTGAGGTTTTCAGGACTGTGTGTTACTGGTTTGGGTAAAATACCAATGACTCTATTTCTAACCTCGCACATTACCTCCTGCCGCAAAGAACAGATTCGGTCCTGCAGCACTAACTCAATTCACCTGTTTTCTGGTGTTTGCTACTGGATAGGAAACGATTAGCATAAAATGACCATCAGATGCCGCGAAAAATTTCAACCGGTTACTTAACGCTAAATGGAGGCAAAGCCAAGCAAACCCAAAATTTACGTCTTGTCGGCTCACTTTGTGACGAGGGGGTCCGGTAAACACCTGTTTAGCAAATTTTCATGCTCCATGCGCTTGTATCGCTGACAGGCGCCTCTTTCAGCAAGTTAACCTGGTAGGCGCAGCAATGCAGCGAGATGCTTTGTTATTGATGTACAGTAGAAATCTTATATAACATCAAGCTTGGTCCTCTTGAAATCACTCAACGCTGTAATCACTGGACGAAGACCCTGCGACGTTTTGGGGAATGAATGTGCACGCGATTCCTTCGACTCTCCCGACGAACATATGGAAGAAAGGGTTGGCGACAGAAGAGTATGTCTCTCTGGTACAGCATGGGGGCGACAGGCTGATTGGACCTCATGAAGCCACATTTCTCCTTATTTAACCTGTCACATGAGTGTCATAACGGCAGTTGCCAGGGCAATGATTCAAACTGCCTCATCGCTTTCATTGAACGTCAACCGTTATAACACTGTCGCTATAAATTATACCGGCTACCGAGTCTGTCTTGTCCACTTCCAAGTTGTTTAATGGAGTATTTCTGTAGGCAGATTAGTCGGTTAAAATGAAGTAAAAACTTCTGAATATGACTTGGAATTACTGCCTACGTGGATGATATATGGCCTGTCACCGGTGTGTACCGAAATGTAATAACTCCTCGAATCGACTAAAAAAGTAACATGGTGTTCCCATGTTGGCAGTATGGCCACCTGATAGGTAATTGGCATGCATTAAAAAAGCCCGTCTTTGGAGAAAATTCATGTGATTTAAGCTATTTCACTAACGTGAATAAATCTTCGGGCTTTTTCTCAGGATGTCTGAATATCCATGAAGTTTCCTATGAGATGTCTTACTTTGCGATTGTCTTCCCCATACTAGAGGACAATGACCTTCCGACTATCTCTTCTTTGTCTTCTGACCGTCGCGGTGCACACGGCCAGGGCCGAGTCACTCTACGACATGCAGAAGGAGAAGGATAATGAGGAGGAGGAGAAGGGAGGAGTACTAGGATGAGGAGGCGTAGAATAAGATGAAGACGAGGCGGATGCGAGTGGACCAGGGAATCAGCAGCAAAACGAGGATTTCCAACTAAAAGATCCCCTATAACTATATCCGCAATCCCCCTTTCCTCACACAATCCTGCAGCCACTTCTTTTAACGTCAATGAATAAAAGGAAATGGAGAACCCCAGCTTCAGCAATAGTCGTTTGGGCGCACTCAGTAACTCATCAAATGGTAAAAACATCGGTGAACCATGGCTTTCTGTGTCCACCCTGCCAATCACTTCTCACCAGCCTAATGGAGGAGTCTTGATGAGTTAGTTACGCAGCTTGCTCCCCACTACTTACTCAACCTTCTCCTCAAGTAGCGCTCAGGTGTCACTCGCGTCGCCGCAGCTGCTATTGACGCTGCTGCTGCTGCTGCTGCTGCTGCTGCTGAATGCCCGGTATAATACATCTTCAAACAAAGTGCCCCAACTCACCAATGTGAGGATCGACGAACTCAATTCAACCGCGTTTACTATTTCAAGTCTTCAAAATGTTCATGTAGAGTTAAGTACCCTTATTACGGTCGCCAGCCCAACTTGCAACATAACCTGCCATGTTAACAAATTTCGACCGTAGACATGACCTTTAACATGACCTGTTAACATTCGGCGTGTGTTCTATTGGGCATTTCGACTTGCTCTCATATATGAATGCAATAACAAGGAGTAGTGAGAGCAGCAATTGATTTCACTCTAAACAGTCCGAACAGAGTAGAGCAAAGCAGACCAGGCGGGACGAGACGAGACGAGACGAGGCGAGTCCAGATAGGTCGGAGAACGAAACAGTTGGTCCCGTTTTTTCCTCTTCCACCAAAATATCAAAACCGTCATTAATCTCGACGCTGCAAGCCGCAAATGTGAGGACCTCACTGATTATGTGTCATCACAAGGAAATAAATGCTCCACAAGGCGTTCCATGAGAAGACAGGCGCGCAGACGGAGACGCAGACTGCAGATATATTATTACACCTACGAAGGAGATATTTTCGTTAACGCTTGCAAACAACTAAACCTTCAAATCAACCTACAAGTCGCTCCCTCCCTCCCTTCCCCTCGCTCACTCACTCACTCACTCACTCACTCAATCAGGCAGCATACAGCACTGTCAAAGCAAATCCACCCACCCACACTCCGACTGCCACATTAACTCCTTCCACTAAACTTGGTACGTTCGTCTTCTCTCACTCCCAGTAAACAACAAAGTGACCAGGAAACTGCTGACTACCAAACGCTCACATTTATGAGCCTCCACAGGCAAATAGCACTGCCGGAAAGAGAGGATAACCGCCCACAATTCAGTGTCCTCGCTGACCTCTTCGTACAAGCCCCAACCATCGGGGAATACAGAAGATAACGCATGCACAAGCCCATACCCCAACAAACAGCTATCCACTTCTACGAAGATTGAAGCCTCCGAACTTTGCCACATCCCTGCATACGCCTAAGAAAATGTAATCAGCCTGGCTAATATTCCCTTAAATGGAAATGCTTATCTACTCTCATAGACAAGGATGCCACATGCTTCTTATTTCACAGTCCACCATTCAGGGAATAATGACTTCAATAGCAAACTGTACCTTGTGTGGATTAGATGAGATATCTCTTGCGAGTCATTTACTATCAGTAATCGTAATATAAGATTCCATTCAAGGTATTCACCTCCCTGAGATCCTCACTTCATAACTAGTCTTTTTTAGAGTGGACACACTAAAAAAAGGGAAGTGTCTTCGCTGTCAGTACATGTGAATGAAGGTGCTTTGCGTCACACTTCGTAAATGGCGCTCAATCCTACCACCTAAAGCATGGCGTTTGTGAAAATACGCGGGTTACAAAATAAAAAAATGATGGATATTACTCAAAATTATATTCCATAGTAGAGAGATGACTTGATTCCTATCTCGAGGGCAGCATCAACTATAGTCCTCGGCGGTTTAGCCTAGGGAATACACCGCAATTCCTACTTATTTACTCACACATGCACAAAAAATTCTATTTTTCGGATGAACTGTTAAGACTAACTTGCATGCGCTCGTTCACACCACTTGAAGTGCCAACATACTCAATTCTTATCGTTTCAGCTAATTCCCGATAAAATGAAGCCATGTCCAAAGCAGAAGAATTTAAAAGATGCCAACCCAAAGACGGATCTGATACCGTTGTGGAAACACTTTGTGCATCAAATAAGCTACGTCAAATCCTCTATAAAATAGGACTCAGGACAGGCTAGCAACACATCTTGAACGAATTGTCCCTAGGGCTTTAGTTGACAGTCTTCTCGCTCCGGTACGACGTGAAACACCCCGTCGAGTCTGTGAGAGTCATCTTTCGAGTAAAGATACTCCAAAACTATGCAAAGCCATACGAATCCTCACTGTCCAAGCAATATATATCATATGACGACTCGAATAGTAAAGCAAGGCCTCCTTTTCCATGCAGGCACTCAAAAAGTACTTCCACAAGAATGGAAAAATACGTCCAGAGAAGTTCTTTGTCAAACACGCAAAAGGCCTATTTGGTTTTCGGTTGCCAGCAATGAAAGTGACAATGTGTCTGACTAACGAAGTTGGACTTGAAGAGGCCACAAGTCCACTGACTCTACCATTCGTTCTTCCCTTCTCAAATCTTAGCACAGCCACTCCACGTACCGCCTGCAGATCCTCGTTAGGATTTGATCATCAAAAGCGTTCTTATTAAATACTAAGCCAACGAGGATAGGCCAATTCATACATTCACAAACGAACCAGCTCACTCCCAGCACCGTGCACAGCGCATCCTTCGGCCGCACACAAATATCCCTGACCGCACAGTCCCCACTCACCTTCGCCTGCATTAAAACAAGTGCATTGGTCCCTCTTAAAACGGACACAAAACTGCATTTCTTTATTGTTTTCTAATAAAAAATGCTACTGTGTCCTAGCTATCTTCACTGCCGCAAATGAGTATATCGAATTATTTGTCAATGTCATTTTTCATTTACATTTATGTCCATTCTACTTTTGCTCCAATATCACCCAGCCAAGTTGCTGTAATGATGTTGAGTCTGTGCGTCGCGCATTTCATATTACCCTGAGACAACCCCCACTCCGTTGATGCCATGTTCACAGATTCTCCTCCACACGTTCAGTTGGCGTTGTAGGCAAACGCATTGTAGCGTTATTTGAAAGCAGTCGAGATGAAACAGGCGAGTCGAGTTGACAATGATGTTGGTTGACATTAACGACAGGTCTCTATCGAGTGCCAACCATTGGCACCGCCTCTAACGATGAAGGCGATGAGTTATAATTGTTAGAACCAACTATTCTGCCCAACTCTTTGCACCCCTTTCTAACTCACCACTTGGATAATGTCACTCTTGCATTCGTAAACGCGACTGAGCGTGACATCTGCTAAATTATGGTCTCGGACAATTTTTCCAGTCTGACATATTCCCCTCACTGTAGAGAAACTACTAGTTCTTTCAAAGTTCCAATTGCATTTCCACTGACGGCGGGTTATTTGGGCGTTACCGAGAAAGAGGTCCTTCGAGGATTCCTAAATGCAAATCATTTGCAATGTCCAACGTCTGAACGACGTGTGCTTTAATTCAGTCTGTACGGTGACGTTCAAGACCACAAATGCGTTCAATTCCACATACGTGTAAGAACGAATTATGTAAATTAAAACATTTAACGCCTCATATGAATGTCTTGAAGCCTTCGTCCTTCGAAAATTCATTGCTTGTGCTAAAGGTTCCGATAGAATGTAGAAATTTGCAAGTCACTTCCACGTAAGTTGTCAACCCTTGTGTGCGACTCGTCTGCTTGGCTCTCTGCTAATCTTCCCTTTTATCCAGTTCTTTTCCTGCTAACGGCGAGAGCTGACTGTTTGACCTGGTATAGTGGCGACTTTTTCCCCATTGTGCCAACTTTTCGCCTTTTCTTCTCGCATTCTCCTCGGCCTATCTCACGGCTGAAAATTCTCTCAACGTAGAGGTGTTAGCCGCAAAGTTGAGGGCTCCCTGCCAACTGCGAGGCCTTAATGCCTTCAGTATTATGCCAAATTCATGGCTACTTCACGGGTCACACATAACCAGACCATTGTTCAGCCTGTCGTTTCCAAACTGGCCTTGGCTAAGACGATTTTAGGCCGTTGAATGTTTTTTCGTTACGACTCAATAGGTACAGCTTTCTACCCGGAAGATTTAATTCAAATTGAAAACGACCAGGAGGAGGACGCTTTCAATGGAAATGGAGAGAGCGAATGTAATATAGTGGCTTTCAAAGCCTTTAATCAACATCTGCGTCATCTGTTCCCCATCCACACTTGTATTTCGCTCCTATCCCCCCACCATCTTTTATGCGTGACTGCCTAATTCCATTTCGCTTCCTTTGTTTAGTCTAATATGCGAGCTTAGTTTCGACCCGTTGAACACTATACTATTCTCATTCGCCATTTTAAATCTGTTAGTTATCTCGACAACACCAAAATGTTCTCAAAATTCTCTCACCGAGGCACGTGTCACTACGAAATGATTTATATCTTCCCTCAGCCACCGAAGTAGAAGTAGAAGGAACATCCTCTGGCATAGGGGTGATAACATGTTCTTGAAAATAAAGGCAAGTCAAATAGACAGTAACGGTGGATTCGTTGGCAACGAGGCTCTCGACGAATCACACCTTACCCAAAAAATGCAGCTATGAAGGTTGTGGCTCTTTGTCCCGTACCCACTCCATCCGAGAGACTACTTACGGCAGCCAAACTGAACCTGTTAACCTTCAGTAGTGAAGCGCATTCAAGCCACAAAAAAACACCTACACTGTGAATAATTTCGACTAAGTGCAAGCACCCAAAAGTGAATCTTCCAAGCGATGAGTGACGGCGTCGTGGAAAATGGGCAGTCTGATGTGATGGAAAAAGCCCACACCACGGCACCTTATCGTTTGATTGCGTAATAGCAGTGGTGAATAGGAAGGTGAATGGAGCTGATAATGGAATGCGACGCATGCCGAACGCAATTTTTGGATGAAAAAAGTCCCCGTGGTCACTAGCATGCAGAAGCCGCAGAAATCAAAGTATAGGCGAAAAAACTTTGTGAAAAAAATGAAACATACGGATTTTGGGCGTTCAACCTAAGTGTTTTTAACTGCCACGTCAAACGGAACTGTGGACTACTGATATGCAAGCCCCGTTAATAGGTCCACTGAGGAATCGCCTCCTCAGCAGTAAATGACTCTATTGTCGGACTATATTGCCTTCCACTGGCCGTCTCCCTCCTTCTCTCTTATCTCAGCCTCACCAACTCGATTTTGCCTTCCAGCATCTATAACTATCTCCCACTGGCCGCTGCATCATTGTTTCGCCAATCCTTCACATCGTTTCTTCGCTCTCATCCATGCCGCTAAATGGCAGGATCCGAAGTTGGAGAGAATATCTGAATAGTTTATTTAACGTAAGAATGTCATCCAAACAACCCAAACTTAACAAAACTGACTGAATTGATTGAAAAAGTGCAAAAATGCAATGAGCAGCGTTTGTTTGTGCTTTCTATATGTATTCCTTTAGTCTTTCACCTCCCAAGTAAACGTGGTTGTCGCTGCCGTGGTCCTAGTAGGAGGAGATTAGACGACCTAAGTGATTTTAACGGCACCAGAACACAATCATTCCCTAAGATATTAGCACAGTCATTTGTTGACTCTACCGTAGCCAAAATGACATGTGAAAAAAAATGATCTTTGAGGTGGTTTTTTTGAAACGGGAAAATCGTCCCGTCCTCGGCATTCCTATGTAGAGCGCGATCTTGGTTCCTATAGCAGGAACAATGCCGTTCAGCTAAAATCATTCAAGTCCTGCATCAGATCACCTACTTTAGCGTCAGGGACGTCTAATGGTCACCATGTACTGAAGACTACCATGCTTCGCTTCAACTTCTGCTCCGTGGAGTCAGCAGCAGTATCTGCTTCCTAAGGAGACAAAGCGACGATAGACGCATTCTGCAAACAGTGAAGCCGTGAGTGTGTGCGACTTTATCGTCGTGCTTCGCCACCCATTCCATGGGGCCTTCAGGCCAGCCAACTTGACTTGCTTCCATGTTGGCTGGAATTGAGAAGCAATCAGGTAAATGATGCATATGATTTTTTATGCTATAAGAAGAATTGCAACCATTTGTTGACCTCGTTGAGAGTTTGAATTTCTTCGCTTATTTATCCGATTCCTTTGCATTGGAGGGCCAAACATTATCGCACGATAAAAAGCTATTTAACCTTAAGAGGTTAACATCGGAGGCTTTTTAGTATTTTTTTTCAATTCGTGCCTTCCACCTTTGTTCCTCAGTCTTGCTGAATCATTAACTCACTTTTCACTTTCTTCCCGTACCCGGGATTTCCTCACCTCTACCGTACGTTAGATCGGAGGAAGCTCCTTCTGGGGATTATTTCAAGTGGATCATGCTATCTACCAACCGCCATTCCCCCCTACTTCCGAATTCCGTTTCGGGAAGCGTGGCCCGAAAGCGTCCAGCGAATTAAGATACACACATGTTAGCGGTAATTACAAACACACCCAGGTGACCTTGATTTCTCTTGCAGCAAAACATAATTTTGCCATTGTTCAATGTCGCCTTCCTTACCACAGTTTTTCTCAACTCCGTTCTCCCTGATACAAGTGCCTTTATGGGCCAGTCCCGCTCCATTCTCCACAACTTACTCGGCCACGCCTGTTCGCTTTCCATTTTCCTACTCCTCGTTCCCATTCCCTGCCCCCCTTCGCTGACTTGTGAATTCCAGGGGCAAAGACCAAAAAATGCATCTATGTTAGACAGAAGACAAGCAATTAGGCTCAGGTTATGTACATTACACTTGCTGTATTTCCTTATTTAAATAACTCCAGGGGGAAGAGAGGGAGTGGGGATTTAACACCCAGAAAGGCTGAGCCCACGGACGTGGCGTGGATTGGAGTTTCGTATTGTAAAGGGGTTTAACTGTTGTATCGAGTGAAATTTTCTTCGTTTTCTCACTGCCTCCGTCTCCCTACTCCGCTTCCGACTGCGTCGCTCGACGCCCAGAAAAATAAGTGCAGGAGGTTCCAGGATATGCGCTTCTAACAATGCGGACAATACGAAGGTGAGAGTAGACAGGAGGGGCGAGAAGGCGAGAAAGGGGAGAGGCGAGTGGTAGGAGAATGAAGTTCAACTTGGCTGTGACTCATTTTTCGAGGCGCGACTTGTCCGTTTACCGACACGACATGATATCACTGTATTACAACACTCCGCATATCATCGTCTCAAGCGACGAAGTTTAAAAACAGTTACCCAACATTTTCAATAGCGTGCAGGCCGCACATGAGGTGTGAGATGTGTTGGGGCGGAAGCGCTATCGAAAATGGGGGACTTGGTTATTAAGGGTCGTTTCAGTTAGTCGTTTACTTGTCTGCCCCTCTGGCAATTGTGGGCCACCAGCAAAAGATATAATCGTGAAAAACCGTTGTTGTTCTTCATTGTGACTGCTAATAATTGTTGTGACTCCTTACCTATCTTGCTCGATTCTTTATAGGACATGTGACACTTATTGGAGAGTCTGGCTCGCGAAAGAACTGAAGAATAACAGCACACACCACTCCTAATCAAGAAGCAAGAGAAAGGAAGCGACTGAAATTTGAGACGTCGTATCATGGTGAGGTGAATTGAGGCGGGCTCGTTACTTGGCAACCGGTTGTCGTGGTAAAAATTGTAGCAGCACAGACGGAGTAGTCGGACTGATTTAATGAATGAATGAATGAAGCGATTTTCTGTTGGAGCCCTTCCGCCCATCAGCGCGACCGTGGGTATTGTGCTTTGTGCTAAAGACTTCGTTCCTTCCTCTTGCACCCAGGTTAAAGATAAAAAGATAAAAACACCCTCACAGCGTGCATGTCCACATTCCCGCATTGAGCGCCATCCACTATGTCTAGTGCCAGATCGTCCACCTATATAAGGCCGAAAAGGTCCTCGGATCAGTTGGCAAACATCGGTTCTCTACCTCGATTTGATATGCTCTTACTGGAAACTCTAGGGAATCTGGATCTCCGAAACTACACAGTTCAGCAATAACAACGAGCCTGTCTCGAGTGGTTACATCGTCTAAACAAATTTAGTCAGTTCGTGCGCATTTCCTCCCGCATTACTCCTCCACTCGCCTTTCGCAACTCACTCCTGCACAATCACTCGCATCCTCTGACCCCTGCATCCTCGCAGTGAGGTCTGAACGCCGCCATGAGTATGGCCATCAGTTTTATGCCTGTTTAACATCACGCGGCACGAAATTAGGAGGTGGCGATGATCCACCTGCGGATCCACCTCTCTCTTTTCTGCGTTAATACATAAGCCTCGGGCACTATCTGTCGGGTTGCCTTTTCCAGGGCATTTTTAGTTACATTCGCCTTCATTTTTCCATTTCTTTGGAATATTTTGCTCAGCTGACACATCATTAAGGGTCGCCCCTTCTATGAAAATGAATGAACTCTGTGGGAGGGTCCAACTGCGTCCAGACACATTGTTGACAGATTCATCTGCGGTCAAAAAGAACAATGGACAACACTTAGCACCATCTCGTTGAATAGATGTGCATTATAATTCATTGTCCTGACCACGTATTTTGTACGGTCAACCTGACTATTTCCAGTAAAATCACCTGCTCTCGCCATAAAAACTGCATCTAAAGCACAACTATGCCTCCTTATCTTTCCCTCTGATCTCCAATTCACCTGCCATGCCGAGAACTAAATAACGTGTATATACGCGTTCTTTGTTGCCTGTCATTTTTTTCAGTGAGAAAAGTGAATTCTTCGCATGGCGGGCTTAAAAACCCATCTCGATCCCATATCTTCGTTAATGCGCTTTACGCTACATATACAGTGGCGGAACGCTCATCACCAACAACCTCCTCGGCACTGATATTAGCTGATCCTAGTTTTAGCGTCGATTCGTTTTGATCACGGCCTGGAGTAAAGAAGATGTAATAAACCGTTACCATTACCATTATGTCCGCACAAACCACCCCATCATCGCGTCTCATGACGCCTCCTCTCCCCACCTCATCAACGGTCTCCTCCCCTCATCTCGCCTATCACTCTACCACCCCCTGTCACCCAGTGGGCAAAAATCTCGTTTTGTTTGAGTCGGCGCAACGAAGTCTCGACGAGGCAGCCTACATGTACGAGTAATGTGGCCGCCGCACAGCCGCGAATTTGTCTGCGAGGGGCAGGGAAGAAGAGCCCAAGCTGCCGCAATCGCTGAAAAGGATGGTGTCGGAGGGGTTGCGACTAGCTCTGTATTTTGATCATCGCCCTAAGGCATAAGACCACACCCATAAGGAGCTCCCATGTGGCTGCGAGCTGTTGTAGCCAACGAACGTGTTCCGGTGACTCATTAGGTAACAAGGGAGGTGGTCATTTGTGTGGTGTTACATGTTACTCATCGTGCTCATATGTGTGATAGCACGTATAGGTGTTTTTCTGCAATCCAAATCTTCAGAATTATCTACCTGGCGCAACCGTGATTCGTACTCCAATAAATAGCGTGAGTCGTGTGTCCTCAAAAAATAAGATATAAGGTGAGTCTCGTTACACTTGGCAAAACTTGTGTACAAATGGCCAGGGTCTTACTTCGAGCTATCGCAGTGCGACTCTCTCTGTGGTACGTGACATCGCTCAACACGTGGTTCCGAATTTCGTGCTCGAGTTGGAGAAAGGGAAATGTCCCGTTAATGAGACCGACATGTCCGAGGTCAAATTGTTCGTAAATTGCGTGCATTATTAAGGCCCTAACTTTGTAGTATTATCGAGCTACGATATCCGGTTGCTTAGGCGAAATTAAGCAATCTTCACTAGTATTCCGGTAACAGGAAATTGGTAATTTTGGATGAAACTAGAAATGGGCCTTCTTAGCTCCAGTTCAATGTTGACTCAGTCCCAAGAACAGAGTGAGTGGATTTTCTCTCTCGCTTGTCTATGATGTGGGCAATGCTATGCTATGGACAACTGACCCACTGTTCTTTACCCTTAAGGTCTCCCCGCTCATACTTCTCGGTTACAAAATTGGTCCACATCTCATATCGAGCTGGTAATCTCTAGCGGTTCTCCAAGAAAAATGGCTCGAGTTTCTACGGCAATTTGAACCTATTTTCAGGCAAGAATGGTCTTGCTTTTATTTGTCCTGCTAAAATTCTCTGCTGCACGTAGCACAAATTCACCACACGCCTGTTAAAGCTTGCCCAATTCCTCAGCATGCAGCAAAAGAGCAGTCAAGCAGCAAACGGACTTATTCTCCAAATATCCCACATAGTCCAGTCAAATGGCGAGTAGAATCTGCCAATTCTTTTTATTATTATATTCCTAAAAACCCCCTCCTTCCCTTGCACCAATTTCAGTCTGCCTATTCTAATGCGCAGGAAAAGTCAGATTTAATTGCGATGACATCTTTCATAAGTCTTCTCCCTCCCTCCCTCTCCGTCCGTCCTCCCTGACCCCCCCCTTCTTTTTTTAGGCAGCTTTGTCAAATGGACGGCCACAGCTTTACAGTTGAAAACTCTTTGCCCACCTTCGCACCAGTCATGACACTGAACACAATGACAATGTGTGTCAAGCCGAAGAGTCCCATGCAATCATAATCATCCGATTTTCCAATGGTTTCGCGACTTTTCAAATCGCCTCGGCCATAGCTCAACTAACCGATTTAGCTACTTTTTTGCTGCCGTTACACATATAATATCGAGTTGGCGTATGAAGAATTACTTCTACCCCTCTTCTCCGTCCTGCCCGTCCACTCGGACTTGCCCACCGTCCGTCCTCCTCGTCTGGCGGTGTCGCGCAATCTGATCTGTCTGGAACCTCTCCACGATCATCCCTCTCAGTCCACGAAAGCCCAATCCGTACATGCAGCACCAACCTAATGCGGAAGAATGTACGGCGAAGTTGACAAGTTCTAGTCCAATCAGTACCTCCGCTTTACTTGACTTTTTTCCCACAAAGGCCTTCTCAGCCTACCCCCCACTGTTCTACTGTAGGGAGATAACACGTTTCGTTGCGTTGA
>QEYB01001086.1:0-63090 GCA_017562135.1 Dipylidium caninum
TCCTCCCAAACTGCAGAATCGTTTGCCTCGTTCCTCAACTTGGCTGTGACGGATGGAAAAAAAAAATAAATTTGGTGGAGCGGGATGTGGAGGCAATGAGGATGATTTGGGGAGTTGGAAAGTTTGTCTCTGAATTAGTTCGATAGCCAATCCGGCGGTGGGAATAAGCTTGGGCAATGGGGGATTTTGGGGGGAGAATCATTAGTTCGGGTCGGGATTGGTTGACGGGTGGTAGAGGGAATGGGGATGTGAAGGGCGAATTTCTGAAGGACTTTCTGGGACCATTCTTTTCAAATCAACATGCGAGGAGTTAGCTTTCTCCGTTTTTTCTCCAACGAACTCTGTAGAAGGAGAGATGATGTACGAACTATTATCACTTTAATTGAACGATTCCTCCCTTTACTCATCTTAGCACACATGTGCCAGCATTTCAACCTTCATTGTGTTCGGCCGCTAGTTACCTCATTGAAGTTTTAGGCAACTACAGGAGCAAGTAAATTTGCCAAGGAAACTAGTGAGTAGGCTACCCACCCCACACCCTCACAACAATATCGCATGTTGGACTTTTTCTAGCTAAAAATTATTCAAACAGGTAATGCGCATTGACACGTTTGGCCGTACCGTCACTGGTAATGGGCGGCCGCTGGCCAACACACTTTTCATGGAAACGTCATGCTACAAGCTTTTGACGGGCTTTTCGGCTTGTGGGAGGTCACGACCCGATGTGCGATTTAACAACCCAGCCGCTTAGGGAGTGGACTATGTTGAGGTTCTGAGACATAAAACAATGTTCACAACTACGCAGCAATGTGGTCACAATTCGGCCAGCCAGAAGGAAAAGGTTTATCAGGTTGCTCGCTCGATGCACTTGAAAATGGAACGAGAATGCTAGTCAATTTGCCAACTTGGCCCGATTTGTGGCTCGCGTCTAGTTTCAGTGTTTCGACAATGTGCTGTCCAATTTCCTCGACAATCCTACTTCAATCAACTTGGTTGCAATTCAGCTATGGTGAACATTCCATCCTGGAATTAAACATCGAGGTGCCAATCAAGCACACAGTTTCAGACAAAATAACTTTGGAAGTTGCAGGTTCTCGGTTTCTTGCAGTGCAAAGACATGCATAATTATGAAATTAGAGTACGACACGGTGCCAACGGTAAGGAGGACCACAACACTACGGGGAATAACTCTACTTAGAGGACACATGAACAACATGTTTAGAAAATATAGTAGATTGTGGACGAATGTAAACATATGTCGACACAGGGGACGATTCGGAGTAACATGTGTGGTGGACGCTCAACAGCATTATGATGACTTCTGAATCACGATGAGATCTTGACGCAACGCACGCGCACTCACATACACGCTCGACCATTATTGAGTTTGTGTGAAAGTTCACCATTTGAGAGGTGTGTGTGGTGGATGTGACATAGCGGTGCGTGTGTCGCGCGCATTTCCGTGTGATGGTTCTCATATGTGCTATAGATATAGTAATGTTTTGGCGGAGTGCCGCGGGATGCTTAGACGTGCATAGAGAATCTGGTATAAGGGCAAGTGAGTACACTGAAATATTGCACGACACTTATACTGTCGTGGTTGGCAGAAAAGGCACGGTTGCACGTGTTGTTGGATTAGGATAGTGCATTGTAGCACAATGGTGGCTTACTTACGTTCAGACGAGACGTGTAATTTTCTGCCGTTCTGTCAGCGCGACATGCAAACAATAAAAATAAGTAAATAAGAAGCACAATAATTTTCTCCACATAGTTCGTGATGCTGAGGCGTGTGCACCTTAGGTTTAGCTATCGAGTGGAGAACACAAACTGACGGTGCCCAGCACCAAATTAGGCTTCATTTGACCTCTACAGTACCGGCAGCTTCATGACAATGCTCACACTCTACTCATGAGACTGACAAGAGTATCAGTAGTACATCGATGCAGGCAAAAGTTGAGAGAGTGAGAAATGGTTTGGTGCGAAAAGGGACTTACCACGTTCGGGGAATTTCCTGAGGTACGACATGTGACATCAAAGAACACTTGGCCCTGGATGATGGGCAGGAAAAGAGGTTAGTGGAGAGTTCCCGCTTACCGCTCTAGTAGGCAAAAATTGTTGGAGATCAGTGCGGTGATGCTTTGAAGAGCGAAGAAAGAACAACGTCGTCTGTCGGACACGACTTGACATCCAGGGAAGCCCTTTCACGTTTGTGTAAGGAAACAAATTTAACAGAATTTCCCAGCAAGAGTGCTTGTTACGTACCCCGGGCAATTTTTCTTTCCCCAGATTTTGGTGGGGCACTTTTAGGCATCAATGGCCTTCATTTCAAGTTTGTTCTCGGCGGGCTTTTCCTATCCTCGGATCTAAGATCTATACGGGAGAGCCGGTGGGAGCATTCGCAGCCGTCTCAACAACATCAACAATGGGCCAGCAACATCGTGAACGGTCATACACGAGAACTCACCTTTCGACAAACATCGGCATTCGGACTGGAAGAGGATTCGTGTCGGTCTCCAATTATAGGACGAGAGCCAATACAATGAGTCAGATTGAAACCAAGTCCCCGTTTGCATTGGACCCCAGTCGACTTTCAAGTCGGTGCTTCTCGCTGCTCTGACGCACGCTGGGCCCTAGTAGGACGGAGGCGGCATGAGGTAGCCACCATTGGAAATGTTCGCTAGAAGCATAGATCGTGCGCACACGCACATCGATGTTACGTTAGATTGCGTGTCGAACAATCAGATAGTGATTCACAGGCTGTGGCGGACTTCAATGGGTTGTACATGCAGGAACATCAACTGGTGAACTGAGTGTGACACTCTCTCTCTCACTCTCATCTCTTAGTCTCGGTGTGTGAGATTGTTAACTTGTCTGATAGAGAAGCGATGCATGTCTGGAATTAAGACACGGTATCAAAATTAGGTTTCTTTTTATATTCACGCAAGTAAAAATGGGTCCAACGATTCTCTTAGGGTACACACATATTGTGTTGGGACTGCATCGCACGCTAGAGCGGTGAAGAATAAAAAATGACAACCGGGCAAAATTCCCTTAGCGTATGATAAGGAAAATGATGTGTGTGACACGTACCTTAAACTACGGTCGGTACAGAAGTCAGTTAGAAACGCAGAGATAGATACATTGTGAACGTTCTACTTGGTGAAGATACGGCTACTGTTGAGGTAACCAATATCTCATTTTCAAATAATTACTTTTCTCCTGTTTTGAGGTAAAGATCGTGCTACAAGATGTCGATCTCTATTTCGAGATTCGAATGTGCTTTACTTGGTTGACACCATGTAAGCAACCTGTCCACGGGGTCACCTCAGGCAGTTTGACACTGCGAGTGTAAACGCCCCGCTACTAGCTCAGTACAGCCGATGTCAAACATCCTGTCCAGTGGAGACTTTTGGACGACGTGTATGTGAACTGCGACGGGAAGCTTGAGGAATCGCAAACTTCACAGGAGTGGTCGGCATGCAGGAGGTGAGGTTAATCTAAAGTGTGGAATGTCCTCGACTTGGTGACTGTGAGCACCGCCATATCATCCCAGGACCTTGAACTTGGTCGTCGCCTTAATCGGGGTGTGACTGTGTCCAGGTCACACACCGGAGTCGTAACCTTGACCGTGCTGGACAGTCTGGCTGAGCTTGCCTCACAACATTTCGCGTCAGTGAACGGACTGGCCAGCCGGCCAACGGTTAAACATCGGGCGATTTGAAAGCCCTCTGCTCTGCAGGGCGGAACACCAGCTGAACAACGGGCAGGCTTATCGTTCGGATATTTCGTGAGACACTTTTCTTTTGCTTTCATCCCTAAAATATCCTTACCCCCACTGAGGTGATTGGGGCGTGGGTCGGGGCGAGGGGTGTAGGGGGAGGGATTAGGGATAGGGATAGGGGAAGAGAACAAAGAGAGGAGGAGATGGGAGAGGGGGTGCCAAATAGCTTGAATGCAACTACATGTGTACATGGCAGTCAAACTGTCTGTAGTGCCCCCTCTGCTTCTGGAGCCTATTGCACCATCACTTGTCGTCTAAAATAGACGATCGAAATGCTTTTCCATATCCCCTTTATTCCTCTTACCTCTCTCGTCCAGTCAGGTATCTTGTTTCATCACTCGACAGGTGGTGCCTATTTACAGAAGGGAGGAGAGGAAAGACCATGATGAAAGTAGTCATCCTTAGCCAAACCGTCTCATCCTACCTGACTGTTCGGGGCCGAGGATTAAATCACCAGGTCATCGTTACGCACCAGAACAAAACACGCGAATCAGTAAGTAACGCTGCGGCATCGATTGCCTTTTGGTCCGTGTCCCCTCAATCGTCACAGACTCGCCAGACCCATTTGACGATCCTTGTCGTCCATCTCGCATAAACGTAAGCTCTCAATTCTGGCAATTTAAGCATTGCAAATACTGACTCACTAAAACTGACAGTGATGTTAGAACGATCTCGATGGTCGTCCGACAATTGACGGAGACGACACAGTGCCTGATGGGCTAATCGGTAAATAAAAAATAAACGAACACAGAGGATTAACTGGCTTAACTGGCAGACCAGCCAGTAAGGCACACGTTGTCACCGGACGAGCCAATGCGATGCAAATCTGAGGCCGGTTCTATTTTCAAGTATAATGGTCAACATTCGAAGGTTTTTAGTGTTTGGTGCCTATTCAGTGTCTTTTTGTCTCTTTTTAATAATTATGGACAGAACATTAACTCGGTTTTCCTCCAACAACTTCCTTGGCCACATCAGCTACTTCCTATCTACAACTCCAGTCCATTTGTTACCACTTCTTTCCTTTGCCCACGCTCAGACGCCAGAGACGTTTCTGTGAGGTGACCAACGGCGTTAGTCGTCTGGATCAGCATGGAGAATTTGGGTTTTGGGTGCATTCAGGAGGCAAAAGTGAGAGTGAATAAATGAAGCTGTTACCAACGACTCTGCCCATCATGCTGATCGGCAGACAGACCGCTTGGAACGCCTAGTTGGTTTCTCTTCGCCTGAACACCTAGTGGGAGGAGAGAAACGTGTCTTAGTGCTCCCGAATTTGAAGGCGTCAAGCAAGGTCAAATGGAATCGTGAATTGCATTTCGCTTGAAGCCAGGTTAAGCAGTCGACCTTCTTTTGGGCAAATCACTTTGTCGGCGACAAAACCTCCACAAGGACAATCTTCGTGAGTGCCGTGTTTTGTTTGGAGTGACGAATGTCACGAGGTAGCGTATATAATTGGATGATGTGAAGGGGGGGGTGAGACTGCGATTAGGCTGGTTAAAGAGGACAGACGTCTTTCAGCTTTGTCTGTATAAAAAGCGGGCACCCAGGAATGATCAAGCGAATGTGAGCTAACAAATCATCCGCGCTGTAATCTGGGCACTTTGCCCCGCTCGTCTTTTTCGGTAAGGCGATTGCCACCGTTGTGGTCATACATGCATCCACTTGTGAGGCTGGAACTTCGAGGCTGAAAACCCACTGGCCCCTTTCACTGCTCGCTCCCACTTCTGCGAAAGAGTTATGAGCAAGCAACGTGGATGAATCCAAAAATTAATTAAGGCAATTTGGAAAACATGACGAAGAGTTTTAGCGAAGTGTCCTCGCGTTATCTACTCACGAGGCAATTGGGCGTACGAGTTGGAGAAGAATTCAACTGCACTGAGGAAAAAGCAGATCTGGGGACAAGAGCGAGGAGAGAAGGATCACGAGGTGAAGGTAACGTGGGCGAGGAGTTGTCAGCTCTTGAGAATCACGAATGGCGACGAGTTGGCCAGGATCAGTGGAAGTGGCAGATGTGTTCACACAATCCGTCGCCGTCTCACAGAGGGATATGGGTGGAGGAGTGGGAGAGTGGATGGATTGTGGGAGGAGAGGGTTATTACAATGGTCGGTTATAGGAACGCCGAAGTGTAGGGGGAGGAATGGAAAGAATGATGAGGCTGCGGGAAGGGGACAAATGTACTCGAGAGTGTGGACACTGTGATTGGAAGGCGGACTGAGGCACGAAGAAGTGAGGATCGCCATTTAACTGTTTTTGCCAAGGTGACAGAATGTGGTTAGTGGCATGAGAATTTACAGAACCGCGTCACTTTCCGTTTCATCCCACATAAGCCGACCGAGATACCGTCAATGTCCCCATTTCATCTCACACTCACATCACCTCATTTCTACTCCTTCCCCTCTACTTATTTCTTCCTTCTTCTCCCTCATTGCCTCATCGCCCATAATGTGCGAAGTGATGGTGTCAGAAATTTGACTGTTTCGCTTTCGATTCGACAACATCCGCTCGCCTACAGTGTTTATTCCTATCCTTGCAAGTCTAGTTATTTCGACCACAGAAGATGTCCACTGCTCATTCCATATGACGACTTCTACACACGTACAATCACTTTCTTCACACTAATGCCGCCTTAGTCTTTAAGTCCTTCACTTTTGTGTCTCAACTCCACCCTCAAGGCTTTCTTCACTCGTATGAGATGAGGTGAAGCTGTAACATGCACATTGTCATCCTGTCCTATCCGACTGCCCTTGTCCAAGAAGTTAACTCAGGTCTTTAGGGGCCTTTCGCTACAAGACAAGGGGGTACAGCTTTGTAGTGGTAAGATTTTTTACAAACGAACACAACCCAAGAGGTGCTGCTTGATGGAAAGGCGTTTTCAGTTAAGTGTAATATATTGCAAAACTGTCCTAAGTGGACTTTTCAATCGTCGCCTCGTCATTACATCACTGATGGTGTAGTCTAATCCTTGACCTCACCCCTTCACACTCGTACCTTCCAACCATTGTAGATGGGCAGAGGGGAGGGAGGGAGGGAGGGAGGGAGGGAGCAGAAGGAGTGTTTTGCAATGTCGAGTGGGGGGGGGAAGAGGGACGCGGCGGCAGAGAAGAATTAACAGACCTATGCGATATGAAGGTCGCGAGGAGATTCATTGGCGTTGCAAACGGACATTACAACGTCCATCCCTCCGATACTGCATGTGTGTGTGTATGTGTTTTGACTCCTAATCGGTTCTCCATCACACGCTGCCACGTCACTTTTGACAAAGCCTCAGTAACGCAATTGGCAGCGAGCGGTGCGATGTCAAGGCAAAATATCCTGTAACCCTGCCCACACTGCCCTCATAACTGGGCGGCATTTTACTCTGGTGGCGAGGGCAAGAACAAAAGCGAAGAGGATGGAGAAACATTCACTGCCTCAAATTCGAAATCCTCTATACGCTGTGAAGTGTTTAGTGGGAAATCTCGCTCTTTGCTCTCTACTCTTCTGCATTATGGTAAACGTCACTGAAATGCAACACAAAATCTCCTATGTTGGCTTTACCGTCACTGGACTATTGTTTGGAATCTCCAAACTGTGAGCCCTTGCGTGAATGTGTTCAATATCAAATCGATCAGTGTTTGAGAGGGGAGATCGTGCGCACGCTTGATTGAGCGTCTCCAAGCGCTACAATCGCACGATAGAGCGACAACCAGCCAACCAGCGAGAGGCTCGGTTGCAATTGGACAAACACTAAGTGGGAGCGCAAAAACACACTTGATGGTGTTGAATGAAATAAACGTAGTGAAGAAATAAAGAAGCAACAGCATTCAATTCTATGCTATTGTCACCGACACGCGTCCCAGAACGGTCCACCTTTTGTGCACTCAGACATTGTGTGGGGCGGGGGGGGGGGACTACGGGGAATATAAGGGAAGGATAAGTAGTAGGAGAAAGGTGGATCGCCGCACCATGAAATTCATGACCGGCATCTCAACCAGCTTCTTCATGCGAGATAACGTGAGGGCGGCGAGGGATCAGGTGATCGTGGCGGATCACACGCGTTGGAACCACAATGCCGACTCGACAACATGTCCATCATTGCTAAGTAGGTTGTAGTCGCTTACATTTGACGCGTTGTTTGTTGGGTGGTAGTGTCACCGTCAGGACTAGTGTCGCATGAGGTAGACCAAGCGGAAGGCGGCCAGATTGTGTCGTGTAAAAAGGCTCCTGGTCAGCGTCCTCAGGCTCGAAAGGAGTATGAACCCGAAAGCACAACAAACGAGTTTTCACCTTCCCTCAACCAACTTCGGCCCCCTCCAACCTCCAATCGCCCTCTGACCCGAGTCACACGCTTGTTTTGTCGTCGAGTGGATTCCAGTACGAAAACTGTCCTAAGTGAACGTTCAAACACCCGCCTTGGCCTAACGCCACTGATTGTGGCGAATGTCACCTCGCGAGGGACTCTTGGGGCAAATCAGTTCGCTGCTCTATTCGCGGCACTCGCATCGACTAACACGTCGTCCAACGGCATAACAGGAAGGTAGAAGGAGGCCGAGGGAGCGCTTACCGCATCCCAGCGTATCTGCACCTTGTCATAGGTCATTGTGAGCCATGAAGAGGAAGTGGAGTTAAAGGACCTGCGAGGGTAAAGAAGGTAACCTGACACGGACAGAAGTCAAGTCAAATGGAGAAGGTGGAGGAGAGGAAGCAGTGTATTTCCGATGGGAGGTGCAGCGGACAAAGCAGATTATGGCAGAGCAGATCGAGTCGGAGCGGGGCGAGATTTTGTGAGTTCGGAGGCACTCTTCTTCCTGGTGCAGAGCAAGCAGGCGAATGGATAGGATGATCGCCGTCTGCGTGGTTGGGGAAATAGAAACTGCACAAATTCTTCCATGCGCCGTTTGACGTAGTTGTCGGCCGCTTCCCTCAGATCATGCAGCAAAAGTCTTTTTTTGAAGACCCTTCGTCGTCCTATCTTTCCATCCACCCGCATCGCAATGAGCATAGCCTCCAAGTAGGTATTCCCACCCGTATGAAATTTGTCATTGTCAGTGGTGCTGCTGCTGCTGCTGCTGCTGCCTCTGCCGTTGATAGACGAATTGTCACGAGCGCGAGTAGTCATTGTTGGGCGATGCTGTTGCCAACCGCAATTCGAGCGAGTAATGCGGCAACAAGGTAACCCGAGGAGCTTTAATAGGATTGACGAAAGAGGACAGTTGTAAACGCACTGCCACCTCATTGGGTGGACTGCGATCCGCCAATTATCGGTGTTGAATGGGCGCCGATTTCACAGGGCAGTTTGTGGTGCTCAGGACTGTTTGGTCATCCTGACAGTTGTTATATCATTAAATGAGCTTTTCATGTGAAATGCAAGTGGTCGCAAGTGGTCAGATTATGATAGCACAGACTGGTCCATGTGCCAAAGGGAAATGAGGCGTTTGACAATGCCCGCATTGATCGTTCCACATGTCTACTCTTTGTTTCCTGGTGATCGAAAGTCCTCGTAAGAGGTCCCCATCTCCTCTATCATGGCTTCTGCTTGGAAATGTTGGGAGAATCACATTGAAAGTGAAGTGGTGCGAGTGTGCGTTGAGGACAAGCTTCATAGTGGAGGAGAGAGTGGTTTTCTCCCCACAGGCCCAAGTTGACGGTGTTGACGAATAGACGTTATGCTGGAGGCTGAATGATAAAGGAGTTGAGCCAGTTTTAAGCGACGTTTTCAAAGTGGGCAAAGCGAGTGTGGCAACTTCTGTCATTGTGAGGCAGCCCTGCTCTTTCGTCCCACCCCCACATCTCGACTGATGATGCGCCCTCCTCGTGGATGGGTACCCATGCACCATTTGGAACCAAATGGCCACGGTCCTGGCAGACGAGGCGATGCCGATTAGGCGTTAGGGGTCTCAAGTGAAGTAGACAGATGTTCTGGGGTCACTGAGTGTGCCTTCCAGACCTTACCCTCATTCAACATCTCCAAATATCCCCTCCTCTCACAGTGCCCTGCTGAACCCACAGCTCATTCAATGTTTTAGGCCGAAAGAAGTTGCCACTCATCACCCCTCAGTAGCATTTCATGGTTCGATTACGGCAGGATGGTGCAGTGAGGATCTGAGGTGCGAGCAACTCCTTTTTCAACACAAAATAATTCTGAATCGCCGAATAAAATTAAGCACACGGATGAGTACATTTACTGTGGCGTGTCTCATGGTAGTTCTGCAGATCGACGGAAATAAGGGCGACAACAGCGCGGCGCGAACATGTCGGTTTAAATGCGTTAATGCGTGCAGTCAGCGATTGGTCGAAGGGGTCAGTGAAGGCCTTGATCCCACGAGCACTGTCGGTCGCGCTTTCGCCGCTAATGAGAGACAGCGGGAGGTGGGAATTTGGCACCACCAAATGCGACTGAATCAGCCATGAGCTGTGAGGTGAGTTTAGTGGAGTAGTTGTCACGGTGCCTTGGGACGCGGGTCACTGGAACACGTTGAGGTGATGCTCCACCTCGAGTTTGGTGCGAAGTTGGGCGAAATCTGCGTCGGCTGCACTGAGGAGGCCCTCGATGCGCCTCAGAATTCCATGCTCCCTGCGGGTCGGGGGATGGGGGCGGCAATCGGGTGGTCGGATATGCTCCTCTGAGTGTGGTAGACCTTGTGACAGTGTATCCTCTCGTCTTGTGCCCACCAGTGATGCTCGCATGTCACGAAAGGTGTGGTCTGTTGAACATTCCACTCTCCCTTCTGAGAGCCCCCATTCAGCGTTAAAAAGTGGAGGCAAGTGCTGGCAGTTACTGTTGCATGAAACTACTTTCCTCCGTCAAGGCCGTGTATGTACACCTTCTCAACTCTGTTCCATGCAGCATGACAATAAGTAACCTGTCTACGGGTAGTCGTAGAACACCATTTGCACTCCACTGGTCTCCACTTTTTCCTACCTGAGCGCATAACACCATTCCTCCTCCTCTTTCCACTCACCGCCGTGCATTTTACTTCACGAAATAAGGATTTTTTTTCCTCGCTGTGGCCCTCAATGAAAGCCTGCTTTTTCAACGTGCCTGATGCAGAAGACAAACGCGACCGGTAAGTCGAGGCAGTAATAGTGGAGTGGAGACTGCACAGCTAGTGATCTCTCTGCTTCCGGAGATACGTTTTTAGCTAACACTTACACACCATTAAGCACAGATTGCCGCGACTTCCTAGTCGGATCGGGGGGAATCATCCTGACTGAGCATTAAATAAGCCCAAAAGTCGATCAGCTTTTCTCGACTGTAGCTCAGGAGGCAATAGGAGCCGCATTCGCGAATAGCGAGAGTTGAGACTAGTCATCTTTCAGCAGTCTGGTCCTTGACGAGATCACTGATCAACTGTGATTAGACGTGAGTTTATGAGTTCCATTCACGGCCGACGTCTTCTCGATTGAAACTCTGCTTGCCAATTGCTAGATGGGGAGGAGTTGAGTCGACAGTCTAACGCATGACACAGTGTTGACAGAGATTATCCAATATGCTGAATTGAAGTATAAGTAAAAGACGTGATTCGGCCACGTTCTCGGCACAATTCGCCTTTTGTAGTAGGCTGTACCGTTGTGGCTATCACGCTACTCTATAGAGCACATTGTCTTCGTATAGACTTGGAAGATTGTGGCGTACAAAGAGCTAGTGATGCATATGCGCAGGTGATGGTACCTTCTTTAGTAAGGAGAATTCGTTTGCCATGGGGCCCTGAGCTGGGAAACGCGCGAAAGACTCCACACCCTCACCCCAAAGCGTTGATGCAATGGTCGTGACTAGAATTTGAGAAATACTCCAACTCATTTTACTCTCAACATCCATGTAGTCAGATGCGCACGCAAGACGATTTTCTCAGTGTACAGGAGCGACCGCCAGGTCGAGGGTGATGCCGCTCTCTTCCTCCTCTCTACTCCACGCTCCAACTTTACGCTCAGAAAAGCAGCAAGTAAAGTTCGGCATGCGGGCTTAAATTTTACGATCGGAGTGTGTTATTATTGCGGGCAATATCGTGTTACACCACCAATTTTCACTATCTCGGTTTTCGGCGTGCAAAAAATACCTTAATCCCGCTTTTACTGTGTTCACCCATTGACGCTTTTCAAAGGATGGCAACTGCACCATTCTACTTTAGATGACCCACTGCCAGATTGACTGTCCTTTAGGCCCAAGGAAGCTCTCGCTTGGGCCCACTTCTGCCTTACACTCGGTTTTTTTAAGTGGATCATGCTCTATCAACAGCTTCTCGCTCGACTTTCGTGCTCCATTTGAGAGAGCAGAAGACTTGAAGGCAAGGCCTGAAGACGTTCATGAATTGGGATACAAACATGTTGGCAGTTGTAGCAAGAAAAAGGGACTTGATTTTCCTACCAGCAAAACACAATTTCGCCATCGCTCATTGCTTTGTTTAACATCAGCCAGCCCCCTCTGCCGCGTTGTTTCCTACGCCTACACACTCCTCTACCCTCCCTCGCCTTTCCCACCTCCCTCCCTCGCAAAAGTACTTATCAGCGCCATTCTCGTCCCATTCTCTCCAACCTCACTCGTTCTCAAGCCCTTAAGGCCACTTGTCCGCAGTAAGCCTATTGCCTCCATTTTCCTACTCCGGAAGGAGGAATGGATGCAGTAGGAAATGAAGGAAATTTTTGCGATATATTTAGTGGATCAGAGGTGTAGTGCATTGAAAGGTTGTGGATTAGGCGGTTGGAGGTAAAATTGAGCAACCAAGACTGCGATATTTGCACTATTTGGAAACAATGTTTTCCCTTGTGAGTGTTTAATTGCCTAACCTTGTTACTTAGTAATCATCAAGCCCTGATTTTTGCTGATAAATCCTCACCACCTCTGTAGGTAACACGTTACAATGCGTGGGACCGTAGTGGAATGTTACTTGAAAGGGATAAACAAGTAGTTTAGTGAGTGAACTTGTGCCTCTGAATTATTTGGCCCCACAGAAAAGGAAGCAGATATGCCACCTATGTCTCATATGACCTCGTTTTTTTGGGCAGTGGTGATTAGTGTGACGAATTGTAAAAGACTTATGAGCAGGTAATGGCCGAATTTAGTGCTGGAGTATGTTCTTTTGTAAAAAGACTTCTTTGTTCATTTTGGATAATCTTTACTCGGAAGAGGACTTTTACACCCTCGACGAGGTGCTTCACTTGAAATCAATCAGATTAAGATGGGCTGCTGGACTGTCTCAAGTCCTATTTCTTATAGGATTTTAAGTGGTTTCTTTAATTCAATGTTTCCACATTTGCCCAATGTTTTCAGATATACTTTACTTTTCCTTGGGCTTTGCCTGGTTTCATTAGAAGTGGACAGTTTTTGGCCCGCGAACTCTATTCTGGCCACTGCGGAGAGCGGAGCAGACTTTCGTGGTGATGTCCATGCGATGATTTTGGTATGGTACTTCTTCTGATGCACTCCGGATGCCGGGGGTCTCTCGCTCCGCACAGGAGCCATATGGCATTGAAAATCCTCAAGGGAATTATGGCTACCAAAGTACTGTTGCGTGCCCATTATATGAAATCCGAGAAAGTGGGTGCTTATTAATATGGCACCTGCATGGCCACGAGCTGCAAGAGAACGTTGCTGATGAAACGATCAATAAAAGACTTACCGAGCACTCCTCTGCCATCGCAGTACACGTCATGACTGCGACGAAGAAGACGTAGATCTGCGTGGCACTCGTCTCTACCACCCGACCGGCACTACAATCAGGGAGGGTAGAGAAACCGATCGCTTTAATCATCGACGAGGATGGAACGGCGACTGAGCCTGTAGTCTTTCACACCGCTGCACCGCCCGCAGGCCATTAACCATCTCGCATACTCTCCTGTTGGTCGACCTCCGCAGGCTGTAGGCAAAAATAGGGTAAACTCATGTTCCACGAATTTCCGCATAAGGATTCACCCTCGGCATTTGTCTGCCGGCTCTTTGTAGAGACGTCTCTATTCTCTCTTGTGGCTATCAGGATATATGCTGGGGGATGAGACTTTATCGTACAATCACGGGTCACCTAATACAAGAATGATTTTTGCCTGCTGAGGCTTTACTATTTGACATGCACAGAATAATGGAGGATGCCTTTAGAAACCTAACCGAACCCTTCACAATAAGCGTGAACAAAAGGAGAATTCCACCAACAAAGTGAGTTAGTGTTACCGCATGGTTGGAGACTAGCAATCAGATTTAAAGTCAACCGACTGCGGGCAATCAGCCTTGCGGGCTTGTGAAGATGTAAAGTCGGGAAGAGTGAGGTGAAAGTCATGTTGGAAGGCACTCTCATGAAAGGAGAGGGAGTAGGAAGTGGGTTGATATGTGTTAAGAGAAGGCTGATATTAATTAGGGTGTTGTCTTTTGCAATGTAGCCTGTTGATATGGTCAGATGAGAAGATGAATGTTGTCCAGCGTGGCGTCCACGATTACCAGTGCACAGGTTACTTATTATCATGCTGAATGGAACAATGTTTAGGAGGTATGCGAATACGGCTTTGGCGGAGTGGATTAGTCTCTGATCATCTCAGCGACGCCACTGAGTGACATTGAACAAAGTAGAATGGACATAAATCTGATAAATTTTGACTAGAGAAATAATTTTAAAGGTCAATTTGCCAGGCCGGGTTAGCTGATTAACCGGTGTAAATTTTCCATTCGACAATAGATAAAACAGGTTAGCTGGCGTTAACCAGAAGACTGATCGAAATGGGTGGAAACAGGAACTATAGTTTGATATGGTTGTAGTAAGTCCGGCTTTGGGGAGATTCTTGTCCTATGTCACACCAAATACTCACAAATTTTAAACCCTAGACGGGATTTCCGGGACTTTCTTCGAATGGTGTGGGTTTAAAAAAACCAATGACTCTATATCCAATCTCGTGAATTAAATCCTTTCGCCAAGGGACATTCTTTCGCCACTGTAAACTCGACCTACTTGGTTTATGCGTTGTGCTACTGAATAGGGAATGAGTAGCATTTTGATTGTGGAGATGTCTGGATAAATATCGGAGACGGAGACGGAGACGGAGCCAGATGTGGAGATGGAAGTTGAGAGAGGGTGGAAAGAGAAGGTGGAATCAGAAGCGGGAGTAGAGGTGGAAGTAGAGGTGGAAGTAGAGGTGGAAGTGGAGGTGGAGGTGGAGACAGATAAAGAAGGGCAGGCGGAGGCGGAGGCGGAGGCAGAGGCGGAGGCAGAGGCGGAGGCAGAGGCGGAGGCGGAGGCGGAGGCGGAGACGGAGACGGAGACGGAGACGGAGACGGAGACGGAGCAGAGAATGGAAGCGGATTCGGCGACAGGGGACGGGACGAGGACGAGGGCGGAGACGGAAGTGGAAGCAGAAATGGAAGCGGACATGGAAGCGATTACCGAGACGAGGGCGCGGACGGGGACGGACGAAATGGAGGAAGACGATTGTGAGAGAGGGCGAGAGGAAGAAGCTGAAGAAGGAATAAGCATGAGAGATTTATTTTCAGAGGCAGAATACGAAAGTGAAAGCATGAAATCAAGGGAAGGAGAAGCAGAAGGAGAGGAAGTGGAAGAAGAGGGAGAAGGAGAGGGGGAGAGGGGGAGAGGGGGAGAGAGAGAGAGGTCGAATCGCATTTGGAGAGAAGGGCAAAAAGTGAGGACTCAAGCGGTGGAGAATTGGAGTATGAGGTGGAGTCGGGGGAGGAAGAAGATGTGAAGACATTGCCACGGGAGGAGGAGTCTGAGTCTGGCGAGGATGACTCTGAGTCGGCTGAAGAAGCACTTCAACGCATCCGTGAGTGGTCGCTTACTTCGTCTTATGGTCAACGTAGTCTTTTCGAGGAGTGTGGTGCAATGGTTTATCAGTGATCTTCGACTGAAGAGAATGTGTCTTCTCTGCGTAGTTGGCAATCGAATGCGTTGCAGCGAAGAGACATCGGCGAAGCTACTTGCAGGCCCCTCTGTGACCGATCGGCACACATTTCTATGGGAAGAGGAGTCTGAAGAAGATGTCTCCGAGTCGGCCGAAGAAGCGCTCGAAGGCATCCGTGAGTGTTCGCTCACTTCATCTTAAGATCAACGTAGTCCTCTTGAAGAGTGTAGTGCAATGGTTCATGAGCGATCTTTGACTCAAGAGTATGTGTGTCTGTCCCCTCCACACAGTTGCCAACCGAACGCGTGGCAGGGAGAAGACGCCGCCGACGAAGCCAGCCACAGGCGGATCTGCCAACGGTTGGTGGACCGTTCTATTGGAAGATGTGTCTGAAGATGATGACTCTGAGCCCCTGGAGAAAGCGCTCAAACGAATCCGTGAGTGTTCACTTACTTCGTCTTACGATGAAAGTAGTCCTCCTGCGCCCAGTAGTAGTGTGGTGCAATGGGTTGCACGAGTGATCTTCGACTGAAGAGAATGTGTCTCCTCTGCATAGGTGCCAACCGGAAGCTCTACAGTGAGGAGCCTCCGTCCACGAAGCCATCAACACGGAAATCTGTAAGCGAGCAGTGTACATTGTCTTCAAGTGTTGGTGGAAGTTGTTATCAAATTGTGAGGCCATTAAGCGAAGTGACTTCTCTTATTTTGCAGCGGAGAAGAAGATTCACGCATCTCTTTTGTTGCTTCTGGAGAAAGAAGTAGATGGCGTGAGTAGGTGGTATCAATTGGTGAGACACGAAAGTGGACGAGCAGCGGAAGTGGAGGAGCCGAGGAGGCGGTGAGGCGGCGAGTCGCGGAAGCGGAAGCGGAAGCGGAAGCGGGGAGTCAGGGAGTCGAGGGAGGAAATGAGGTGTGCAGAGCTCTGGCGGTTGCAGTTGGACACATGCAAGGTGAGTGGATAAGGGAGAGGACCAATGTGAAAGCTTTGCCCCTGAGTGAATACGCCTTGAGTAAGGACCGTGCCCGCATTGAATTTACCTTTCACCAAAATTAGGATCGTTGGTTAAAAGCGGCGAGTGGCATGCAGACGACTATTCTCTTCGTGGGTAGGCAGAAACTACGAGACCGATGAGCAACCCAAGGCGCCAACAGACCATCAGCCCAGAAATCCATGCAAATCGAGGCTGCATGAATGTCGTTGTTTGGAGATGTCCAAGCACGTGGTGTGAGCGACGCTTTCACCACTAAGAAGAGGAGGCCTTCTCGCCGATGTCTGTGCACTTACGGTTGGTTCTCGGTCAAGTGCCAGCAGGTTTAGTGCTTCGCACATGCAACCGTAGCCTCAGAAGCCTCACATACTTCTATTCGCTTTGCCAAATTTTGCCCTCCAAAACCGTGCCAATTGTTCCAACACCTCACACATTCCAATGCCCTGTGGAGAGATGCAGAGCCTAGTCTGCTACCCGCTCTCCCCTATTTACTAGAACTTTCCTACTCCACTCCACTCCACCCCACTCCACTCCACTCCACTCCTCTCCACTCCACTCCACTCCAATCGGCTCGGCTCGACTCGGCTCGGCTCGGCTCGACTCGACTCGACTCGACTCCACTCTGTTTTAACACCAACTACGTCATTCTCTCCACCCTTTCCACCCCTCGTCCATACGGGACAACTTTCGCTTTCTTCTCCTCTCCTCTCCTCTCCTATCCTCTCCTATCCTCTCCTCCGTCTGCTATCCTCTCTTCTCTTCTTTTCTCTTCTCTTCTCAACACCATTACAATTGTCTGATAGGTGACACTTTGGGAAGCCTCTGCAATAAATATATCTTTGTTCACGCTGCTACCAGCCTCTTCTTAACAGCTCACTGCAGCCTCAAATGCCTCCTCTCTCCTCCCTCCTCTCTCCTTGTCAACACGCACTGAGGTCAACTCATCCGGTTGCAACCAGAAGGGCTGGAAGCCCTAGAAGCTTAGTAGGATGAAAGGGAGGGCGAAGTAACGAGTGAACGAGCCACTTTCCTCTTTCGGCTGCCTGTTCTTCCGCGGTGAAAGAAGAAGAGATGAGGATGCCTCGCTACGAGGCTTCGATCTGAACTTTACGTAGGCAGGAGCGAGAACAGACTTTCTAATACTTCAGCCACCATCTGCGCCATTTCGACCAGACATCCAGTTCAACAGACAAAGTCTATTTTAACACTTCTTCCTCACGAGACATTCGCTTCGGTCGAGGCAATACCAATTCTCACAATTTCTAAGACTTTGCCCACGCTGCCGCCTGCCTGCATGCCTGCCTGCCTGCCTGCCTGCCCGCTGGTCCGCCTGCCGCTCAACTAGCCAGTTCTACCTGCAACACTCTTATAACATTACCTCTCTCACTCTCTAACTCTATCCGCCCTCCCCCATTTCCCCTATCCCCCTCCCCGCACTCCTTCCCCTCCCCCTCTTTCCCTACCTACCTACCTACCTACCTACCTACCTACCTACCTTCCTACCTACCTATCCCATTCCAACCTTCGTCATCGCCCTCACATATGACTGCATTAAAGGTGGAGTAACAACAACGAGATGACCCTAACAGCCCCAACCCTACCTTCCTGATATAACCATTGTAAAATACACAATCTGCGCTCCTAGCCTCAACATGGCCTGTGGTAATCTAGGCAGGCAAATGAAATAATACAACATCAGTACAAAAGCAAATGCCGGGAAGATGGGCACCTTACGTGCACATGTAATAAGGAAGGATACTTTGTTCCATGTTGGCCGCTCCTCCGTCCTCCGCACCGTCGGACTGTGAACGCTCCTCCACGGAGCCAGGAGTATCTCATAACTGGAGGCTTCATCTTACAGTGTTTCTTCAGCCTACTCACTTGAAATGGCGTGTTTCCACACGCACGAAGCCTCTTTGCTCTACCGACTGGCATAATGTATAAGAGTCACTTTCGCCGCAGCATACATGGCAGCTGGGGTACTTTGTGTAGCGTAATGATAACCCAGAGAAGAGTTTTGATGGAATTACTTTTTTTTCCATCGAAGTGCTCCCTCAGTCAGACCTTGTTCTTTACCCGGGGTCTCTAGACGCAATATCCTTCTGGGTCTTTTTTATGCGGCATAAACTCTGTCCTCATGTTGGTAGAGAAATTAGGAAGTATCTGGAAAAATGCATGCAATATCGCCCATTGAGCGAGTTGTGAGCAGGGTTTTAGTCTAGAGAAGACGTCAAGCGTGAATAAGACTCCATCAACTGACGTCGAGTCGCATTTGGGTCTGTCAAGCAATATCCAGAAGAAGCTCTCGCTTGTATGGCAGTGGGAAGAATCCAGACCAAGTGAAGTGGTCACTTCCCGTTCCATGCTTTAACTGTCCTTAATAAAGTGGCAGGTGAGCAAAATGTTCACGGAAATGTGGGAATGCCTCGAAAAATTATGGCAGGTGATGCCCAGGTTCGTGTTAAGGAGAAAAGCGAGGTGGATCGGCAGGTGGATCCTCACAGCCTGACGATCCATTCTCCCAACACCGCTCAGACATCAAATTCAAGAACAATGATTTGATTAAGTTTTTGTGATGTAACCACTCGGGGAAGGACCCCTTATAGCCCAACCTTGTAGTTTGGGAGAATCTCTCAGAGTCGCCAGTAAGAATATATCCCAACCGAGGCAAAATTCTTGCTCATCACTTTCGAAGACCTCTCGGCCGCGAGGACGATCTGGCATTAAGCATAATGGAACGCTCAGAGCCGAAGTGCGGAAATGCACGCTGCATGAGTGCTTTCATTTTGGAGCATTGACATTGCAATCCAAACATTTCTTCAAGTGATGTTGAGAATTTAGCAATTTCGAGCTCCAAGGAGGCCCTTCACACTCACCATTTCCGCAAGGAGGATACACGAGACTGTTGTGACACCTTAAGCGCGTAGGTGCACTCACCAGATGAATTAGGTACTTCTCGAGGACAAAAATGGCACACAGACTTCGTTCACTTGCCCTTCGGGACTTCTCTCACGGAAGTGGATGCAGAGCCATGTAACTCGTTCGCTGCCCATGTCAGTGCCTCGGTAGGCAAAAATTTGGGCCTTTTGCGGTAAGAAGGTACTCTTTGCGCCCTATTCCCTCGCATTTAGCTAAACCCACTCCTCTCGGTTACGCGCAATTTGCTAACTCCCTTATTCCCCACTGAACACGGATGAGTTAAAGTCAGTCGGAGGCAACGACACCCGCACAACCGCACATGCCATGATCCGACGGTTATGTTTACTGTTCTCTCCCCATCAACTTCCTCACCACATTAGGCTAGACGACTGAATCAAATATCAAAAAGCGGTTCAGTATTAAACGCCCTGTGTTTCAAACACGAATGAAACTTGAACCGCCTGACACCCATTAAGCCTGAAAGCAGCCTTCACCAATTGAGACCATTTAAACCTCCGAATACAGGCAATGCAGCGGTCCTTGACACAGCCATCTCCTAGGGAGCCTCAACTCAAGCTTGTCATGATGATGGCGACATTTCATAGCTTTTCCGCCTCTATTTAGCATTCCTCCGATGGCGGCTTGGGAAATCAATGGCTCTCTGTCGCTGTTTTGATTTATGTATTGTCGTTGTCACTTGACAAATCGAATGGACAACCAATAGGTGAGGCCAGGCATCCAGATAGGCTTTGTAGGTGCGTAGCTGAAGGCGAGTAAACTCACCCCTTAGACAGTGGTGAAGAGAACGGTTGATTGCATGTGCTGGTTTCAATCAGGGTGCGTGAAATGGAAATGGAGGCGGGAGTTTGGCGAGAGCATAAGAGAATTTTGTACATCATTTCTCTGTGGGTCCGAAAACGAAAATAAAGCCAGGCCAAAGTGATTTAGAAGGAGGTTCTAGGTGAAGATATGAGCGCATCGTGATTTGTATCGTCAAAGAAGAGAAGTAATTCTGCTCTACTCTCGATTACAGATCGGTGAAAATGGCGGTCTGTAGAAGAAGACGACATTTGAGCGCAGAAAGCAGTTGTGAGACAAGCACTGGAGGCCTACACACGGTTGTGCAAAATCTGAAATCAACGTTTCGTAGAGAAGAAATAGCTACCAGTGCTAGGGGCGTGGAGGGTTCGAGACCAATCCTGAATAAGACGAGATGAAATCATACGGATCAACATCTTGGGGAACATTTAAGAAACAGAGATTGAATCCAACCTATGTGAAGAGGTCGCCACTTGGCAAGCTCAGTAGTCTGACCAGTTATTTGAACTGCCGACTCGTTCATTGAAACGCCTTCACCGTCACCGGCACCTTGCCTCCGCTTTCGCTTTCGCCTTCTGCCTCGTCGGTCAACCCACGGTTCCGCTCCTGCATCTGCATCTGCCAATATCTCCGCGCAGTCTAATCCAACCTTTGTCTACCAATTTGGTTGCCCTCAGTCTCGTCACACATTTAGCTACCACTGTCATGTATCCACAAATCAACTAAGCCCAATTCACTTCTCTCTCCCACTCACCATTAGCCCATTCTCTCTCCTCAAATACCTTTTGCAAAGGGCACATGTCTGCTGCTTCAGAGGTCGCCTGCCCACATCATTAATCGCCCTCGACATCAATCAGGTGAGAGTGAATAAATGGTTTCCTTCCCCTCTAGTCGCCTTCATTCCTACATTCTCCCCTTCCCTTCCCCATCTCTACTATTTGGGCCACAAATCCCCCTCGTCCGCATTGTTAGAGTCATCCTCTGCTGCTCCTCCTCCTCCTCCACCTCCTCCTCCTTCTTCTTCTTCTTCCTCTTCTTTCACCTATCAATGCTTCTGGTTATCCTCAAACTCCTACTTTGAGCCATTATCCTATGTCAATTCGAGTATGGCACATTCGAGGTGGGCGCACTCAGTAACTCATCAAATGCTAATACATCGCAGAACTATGGCTTCCTATGTGTCCACCCCGCCAATCACTTATCACCATGCCGATGGAGGAGAGCTGATGAGTTAGTTGAGCAACTTGCTCCCCACTACTTACTCCACCTTCTCATCAAGTAGCGCTCAGGTGTTACTCGCGTCGCCTCTAACATAGGCCGCGACTGGTGCTCCTGCTGCTGCTGAATTCCTGCTATAATACATCTTCAAACAAGGTGCCCCAACCTACCAATGTGAGGATTGACGAACGCAATTCATTTCCGATTACTGTTTCAAGTCTTCAAAATGTTCATGTAGAGTTAAGTACCCTCATTACAGTCGCCAACCCAACCTCCAACATAACTCTTTCACATTCGACGTGTCTATTGGGCATTCCATTTGCTCTCATATATGAATGCAATAACAAGGAGGAGTAGTGAGAGCAGCAATTGATTTCACTGCAGTAGTCCAAACAGAGCAAGGCAAAACAAAGCAGACAAGGCGGGACGAGACGAGGCGAGTCCAGATAGGTCGGAGAGCAAACAGTTGGTCCAGTTTGTCTTCTTCCACCAAAATCAAACCGTCGTCAATCTCGGCGCTGCAAGCCACCATTGTGAGGACCTCACTGATTATGTGTCATCACAAGGAAATAAATGCTCCACAAAGGCGTTCCATGTGAAGACACACACGCAGACAGAGACGGAGACGCAGGTATATTAATACGCCTATAAAGGGCATATTTCGTTAACGCTTGTAAACAACTAAACCTTCAAATCAACCTACAAGTCGCTCCCTCCCTCCCTCCCTCCCTCCCTCTCACTCACTCACTCACTCACTCACTCAATTAGGCAGCATACACCACTGCCAAAGCAAATCCACCCACCCACCCACACTCCCACTGCACATTAACTCCCTCCACTAACTGGGCACGTCGGCTTCCCTCACTCCCAGTAAACCACACAGTGACCAGAAAACTGCTGACAACAAAAACGCTCACATTTATGAGTCTCCACAGTCAAATAGCACTGCCGAAAAGTCAGGATAACCGCCCACAGGTCAGTGGCCTCGCTGACCTCTTCGCACAAGCCCCAACCACTCGGGGAATACAGATGTAACACATGCACAAGCCCATACCTCAACAACAACTATCCACTCCTACGAAGATTGAAGCCTCTGAACTCTGCCACATCCCTACATACGCCTAAGAAAGTGTAATCAGCACAGCTAATATCCCCTTATATGGAAATGCTTATCTACTCTCATAGACAAGGATGCCACATGCCTCTTATTTCACAGTCTGCCATTCATGGAATAATGATTTCAATAGCAAAATGTACCTTAGTGTGGATTAGATGAGATATCTCTTGCCAGTCATTACTACCAGCGGTCATAATATATATACAATTCCACTCAAGATATCACCTCTCTAACAGCCTCACCTCATCATCAGCCATTCTTAAGGGTGGATACATCAAGAAAAGGGGAAGGATCTTCGATGCCAGTACGTGCAAACGAGTGTCCTTTGCATCACTCTTCGTAAAGGCGCTCAATCCTACCTCCTCAAGGCATGGCGTTGTAAAAATACACCAGTTTGAAATAATTCAAAGTAATAAGGATGAATTTTATTCAAAACTATGCCCCAATATGGATAAATAACTTGATTCTTACATCGAGGGCAGCATTAACTATCGTCCTCGGCGGCTACGCCTCGGGGATACACCGTAACTCCTACTTATCTACCTACACACATACACACCCACAAACACACACACGTAAAAATCCTATTTTCAAAATGAAATGTTAAGACTAACTTGCATGAGCTCGCTCACCACACGTGTAATGCTCATATACTCAACTCTTATCATTTCAGATAATTCGATTAGAAGGAAGCGCGTGTACCAAAAAAAAATTGTCCACATCTAATGAAGCCATGTGAAAAAAGCAGAGGAATTTACAAGATGCCAGCCCAAAGGCGGATGTCACATCATGGTGAAAACACTCTTTCCACCACATAAGCTACGTCAAATCCTCTACAAAATAGAACTTAACACAGGCTAGCAACACATCTTATACCAATTGTCTGTCCTCAGGGGATTTAGTTAACGGCCTCTTCGGTCCGATACGACATAACGCAGCGCCCCGTCGAGGCTGTGAAAGTCATCTTCCGAGCAAAGACACTCCAAACTATTCAAAGTCTTTTCTCACCAAGGCAAACCATTCGGGTTTCAAGTCCACGTATAAGCTGCTAGCAGCCATTTTGCAATTCCTCATACAAACCCTACTGCCCAACAAATATATCCTATGAGACTGAACTAGTAAAGTGGCCTCCTTTTCCGCAACGCGCAAAAGTGCTTCCGCCAGAATTGCCAAATACGTTCAGAGAAGTTCTTTGCCAACCCGCAAAGTCCTAGGTGGTTCTCGGTCGCTAGAACCAATGAAAGTGACAAATGTCTGACTAATGAGCTCAGACGACAAGAGGTACAAGTCAACTGACTCCACTACTTGTTTTTCCCTTCCAATTAACTTAGCATAACCGCCCCTCGCATTATTATATACCACCTGCACACCTTGTCAGATTTTATCATCACATATGGTTCTCCATAAATTCCAAGCAACAAGAATAAGCAATTAGACATTCACGAACGAACCCGCTCATTCCGCCACCGTCCATATCGCATCCTCGGCCGCACCCAAATATCCCTGACCGCACAGTCCGCATCCACCTCCGATCCCTTAAAACAATCACATAGTATTTAATAATAGTGTATAATAACAGTAATGATAATAATACTAACTGTTACTATTATTATTCAACAATTATTGCACCACTGCCCGTCTCCCACTGTGCAACTAGCACACAAGTGTTATTTTCTATTGTTTACTAATATTTCACTTATTACTCACCTGGTCATCTCCACTGCCGCAAATGAGAATGTCGAATTTTTGTCGTGTCATTATTCATTGCATTGGTGTATATTCCACCTTGCTCAGCGTTACTCACCAACGATGCTGCAATGATTTTGAATGTGTGCGTGGCATATTACATATTGTCTAAGCCTACTCCGCTCCGTCGAAGCCATTTTCGCACATCTCCTCAAAACCGTTCAGGCGGCGTGAGTGTAAGCGACCAGTCGACTGATAATCGTGGCTCACAACTTGCAATTCACCTCACACAAAGGTCCTTTCTACGCTAGCGAAGGGCACTTTTCTGCTTCTTACGCGATTACTTTGTGGGACTGCATTGGGGAAGAAAATGCTTTACTTAACATCAGCCAGACAGCTAAGGTACGTCTTCTTGATTGGAACTCCACTCACCAATCACATTATGAGCGGCAATTAGCATGCTTAGAAGACCACTTACACCGCCAAAGCAATTCAGTCCGCAGCCTGTTAATCTCGACCGAATTGTGCGCACCCCTTTAACTTGACACCTCAACGTACCCACCTGTCCATGAGGGGACAAGAGGAGTTTTCTGTGAGGAAAATGCTTGCTGACTGAGGACGGGGAGTAGTTGGAAGTGGAGGTTATAAAAAGCAGGCGCTTCCAAGAGACGGGGAAGGACAGAATATCTTGATTGGGCAGGCGAGTCATGAGGAATGAGCGAAGCTGGAGAAATCAAATTTGACTCATAGCAAACCGTGTGGCTGTATTTGGAGAATGCCACCACGCGACCACCGACTCCACACCAACAGCCTACACGGTCGAAACTCACTGGACTCACTGCTCCTCTAATTCTCCATCATGTATACAACATTTCGCCATCCCCACCAACTTTTCTTGTGGTTGGTGAGGTAAAGCATTTGACCTTCACCCTGAGACTTAATTGATATTAGAATGTCCTGATAAAAGTCCCAAGTTTCGGTCACCTAATGAAGTGGGCTAAATCACACGACTTTGCCCGGATTACGACTTTTTTTATGCATACAATTTACCAATCAGGTGGCGCTACCATCAACATTGATAAAACTGAGAAGTAGTTACAATGCGGTGCACACCGCTGACGGACCATACATTATCCGCGTAGACAGTAATTCCACACCATACTCAGAAGTTTGTTTCATTTTAATCGACCAACCTGCCTACCTAAATAGTAAATTAAGAAGGGCGTACACAGACAAGACAGATTCGGCAGCCGGCATAATTTACACTGACAGTGTTATGCGATTGAAGTTCAATGAAAGCGATGAGGCAACTTTACTTGCTGCCGTAATCTGGGCTACATCCAAGTCTAGATGACCTGCGTTTTTCATACAGAGCGTAACCGCAGCTGGAATAATTCTTGCCCAAGTACGGCATGTCAGATCACCGCAACCAGTACGACATCCTGCCAGTCGGTTTCGGCTTATCTGATCAGTAGAAACGACCTACGGCTGCACAAAGATTGAGGCCTCACCCCCGTGTTCTTTAGTTCAGCAGACGAAGAGATTCCTGTCCTCTGCCTCTATTTTCCGTCTTCTTGTGAGACGGTAATCGATAGTCTTAAATTCCTCCCCTTCTCTCACATCCTACTCTACGAAACAACGCGTCACTCCACTCCTCGCTTCGCACTTTCGCAAGTGCCCACTGATTGGCAGATACAAGACTGTTTGTGACTCCCACTGGAAATTGTAAACACTGCGAGTAGCAAAGCATATCAAGTTGGTTGACTAGAAGAAGGCCGATGGGGCTGCACGCAAAAGCTTGATGGAAAAAGAATTAGTCTATCGTCGGTGAATATGAATGGTACCCAGGCCGCCATCCTCCTCTCTCTTATCCCACCGCATCAACACTTTTCGCCTTCTTTCCACACTTCACACACCACACTCGCCTCCTCCCACCTACGTGTGGTCAATCTCTCGAGTCGTACATTGGCCTATTTGTTGCATAAATGTGTAGAGCCCGAAGTCGGGTGAGAGTGTGGGAGTATTATTGCGAAAGAATGGCATCCGACAGATGCTACTTTGAACTGGAATGTTATGATATAGCGGAAAAATGCAAAGGCGAGTGCTGGTGTTGCTGTTTTCATTTTTCTCGTCCCTCACTGCCAAGCGCGTGTTGTTGTGTTGGAGGAGGAGGAGGAAGACGAGGTGGTTTAGATGAGATCAGCCATAAGGATTCTATTATGCAACATCAATTCATTTGAGGACTTTTTCGTCGCAAATTCACATATGGAAAAAGGGACGAGGAGAATGATAATAAAGAAGTGAGATGGGAGGTGCTCCAAGTTCTCTGAAAATCTTCTGCACGGAGCGAGTGATTCTTTTACGGAGGCGACGCCGTCCAGCCGGCATTCACACGTCCTGATTCACATCGCCCTCGTTGGTGCGATGACGCCTACTGCCGCGGTCTGCTGATGAGTCCTGCTCTATTTCGCCTCCTCTTTCGTGGACTTAAGCACCCGCAACACTTTCCTATCAATTTTGAGCACTGCCACCTCATTTACGCCTTTGCCTCCTCAGCAGACGAGCCGAATAGAGTAACGGTATAGGCATTCTGAGATAATGAAGCCGAAAGGTAGGAGTTGTCCCACCTGCTCCGCTCCCTCCCTGCTGAGTAAGTGTATGCAGGTAACCGATTCCACTTGCTTACTGATGGTCGCACAAGTCCACATGGGCGGCCATTGCTAGGCAACGTTCTCTCCTTCATGTTAGTCGGAGGAGTCCACATCACTCGTCCATTTATCCTCCCCAACTGTACACGCCTCTGAGACGGCTTGTGGGCTGCAGTGAGGGGTTTTCTCAGGCTCATCGAGTTTTCACTTACGATTCAGCTTAGCAATGCAGTCAAAGTGATGACCAATGTTGCTCATGAGTATTGCGTTCCCAATGTCATTTCTCGATGCCACGCCCTCTACCGTGACTGATCTCTTAACAGGCAAGACACATTCGGCTATGATACGCGCATTCTGAGCCAGCGAATTTGCAACCGATTTGAATTATTTGCTAATGGTTGTACACTTCAACATGGGAGGCTACTGCGGTCAACGAAATGAAGTTAGGCCTGAGCTTTAGGTTATAAGGTCAAATATAAGTCATGTAGATCTTGTGGTGTTCGAAATTGACTGCTTTTTAAGTCTCACGTTCAATCGTCAAAGCCACGAGCACGAGGAGTCACATTTCTCGTCCAATTATTCATCCCTATGGTGGACGCATTTGTGGTGACCTGTGGAGGCGCAGTGAAACGCCTTTCCGAGGTAATTATGTCTTCCACTTACGCTTCAACTGTGGAATGCAGTCAAAGGGGTGGCGCATATTGCCTATGCAGATTATTTTCTCTTAGTCCACTCAGTCTCAACAAAGATAATACATCCTCCGGACAGGCAGGTGAGCGCTAGTGTTTGACAGATTTCATAAGTTCTCCACAATAGCGGAAATCGACATTTCTCAGCGTCTGTAGCCTCAGTCGCCTTCATCAATATCTGAAAGTCCTTCACTCCGCTCCCGTTTGCACACGTGCTTGGAACGCTTCAAATCTCCGCCTCTTCTCCATATCTCACCACGTTTGCCAACATGTCACGAGGTCATGAATCCTAGGTGCCTGCTTGACAGCCATGACAAGACCACCCTCTGTGAAACGCGCATTGCGCGGACACCAGAGCGACTGTGCGATGACAAAATAACCACTCTAATCTAATGTATCGAGAGGAGAGCCACATCGGATGTTTCCATGTGGCTCGTATTCTTTTCAATACTTCATGTTATCAGCCTCATTATTTAGTGCACGCCACCAACCGAAAGATAAATCCGACCGTGGCCATCCCTCCCTGTCCAAAGGGACAGTGGACAGGTCAGAGCCTATTTCCTCGCCGCGGAGGGAGCAGTAGAGGGAATGAAAGGGAGGCGAGTTTGGGTAAAAAGAGACATTGGAGTGTAGAAAGCGGTTGGGCGTGTGCAAAATTGTCCAAGTGGGTTGACCATTGGCCACCTCCATGAAGTTGTGCAGAGCAGAAAATTCGGCCGTCGTCGCGGTGATGGGATGTTGAGGGGGCAGTGAATGCAATTCGTCGGAAGGTGTAATTTGTTGATGTGGGATAATGGGTGCGCCGTGGCATTCTCCAAATGCATCGACACATGCGGCGATGAATGCAACTAACTGTTCAACTTCTACTGACTTCTCCCCACTTTCCCGCAAATACCTCTTTTCCAGACTCGAGATTTTCTTTTCGTCTCCCCTGTCTCTTACACTGGGGACTTCTTCTATAAAATCCACACCCACCTCTTCTTCATCCTCAATCAGCAGTTTTTTTTCCACCGAGGACTTTTCTTGCCACCTCATGGTGAGGTGAAAGGGTTAGACAGTCAAACCAGAGAGTAGCATGGAATTCGGTCCAAATTAATAGGCGTCGGATTGAATTGATCGGGGTGTAAATTATCAGAATAGTAAGCGGAGTTTCAATCTAGAAATCGTCAACTGACATCCAGTCACTGGTGACTAGTGAGCTCGTAGGGTGACTGGACTACTTGGCGATGACTGCTGGTATCCGCTCCATGCCCTCTCAAGTGACTCCTCGTCGGAAAATCCTAAGCTGCATTGGGTTGATGCTGACCTCCGGCAAAGCCGACGCTACACGTGGCACTTTTCATTACGTCCTTTCCTGCTGCACTATGCGGCGCGAAAATGCTCTCTATTGAGGAATCGGTGAAAGAAGCTATTTCGTCAATTTGCCACTTTAAATTGGTGCTGTAGTAGGATTGGCGTCTGCGCTGAGGCGCGTGAGGAAGTCGACAGCAGAGGTGCGCACATGAAGGCAAGTAGGACGACCATGGCAGCCATCTGGGTTGGGATGGGAAGGAGTGCTAAGAGCAATTGCACACCAACTTGTTGAACCGTGTACGCAGCAAACATGTCGCGAAATCGACAGTTGAGCTATGCGCCGAGGCGATTTGAAGATGCAAACGCATTGTGAAATCGATTGAGGCTGTGTAATTCTCGGCTGACAGCGTTGTCACTGCTCACATCATGCTGGCACGACGCGGACAAAGGGTTTCACTTGTCCAAGTTGTCGTCTGATCATCTGAGAGTCGAGGGAGGGAGGAAGGGAGGTAGGAAGATAGCGATGATGATGTAATAATGACCTTTCTGTGGGTCAGAATGGAGTCACGAAAGTGGGTGGGGGGGGGGGGATTGAGGATGAAATATTTGCGAGTTGGCAAGTTTCCACACCACTTGATTGGACTTAAGTCGTTTAAACTAGTCCGTATACTGCTCCGACTGCGCTGGTATGCGCTGAATAGGGTGCCTTTCCTGGTGGCAGTGGTGGTGGTGGAGGAGAAGCCGCAGGAGGAGGTCATGGTCGTGGTCGTGGTCGTGGTCATCGACAAAGAAAGGTAGCTTTAAAGTGGACTATTCGCTCTCGTCTCACTCAACCACGTCAAAGTTCGGGTTCCCTGCACTTGCACTCGTGTAAAATAAACAATTTTTAAATTTCACCGACAAGAATATATGCAGGTCGTAAGAAATTGTGAATGTAGAAATACCAAGTAGTGTTTAGACGGAATGGCATAAAGTAAAACATGAAGAAATATCTCTGCAGTGCTTGAGTAAGTGTGAACGACCTAACAATGAAAATTGAGTAAATGAGAGGGTAAAAGGGACTTCACGCAAAATTGAGCTCTTATCCGGTACGGCTCCTTCCCTCTCTCACAAGAACCTTTCCTTCCTTCTACGTTTTACGCTCGTCACCTCACGTGCCGTTTCCGCAAAAAATGCTGCGCACTGGTGCGAAGTGAGAGGGTAAATAATCGGTGACAACAGATAAGTATAGTGTCAATGTGAATGGCATAGGTGTTAAAGAGTAAGGAAGGGGATGTGGGGGTACGGGGGGGGGCAATGCAGTATCGCCACGTGAACGTTTTGGGGTTGAAGAGTAAATTGCTTTGACCCCTTCCGCTCCTCCTGATGGGGAAAGACAAGTGAACTTGGAAGCGACTGAAGCCCCCTTTCGTAAGTTGACCTAAATTACAATTAGCGTATGAGGTGATGCAAAACACTACCACGTCCAAAGCGCCTCTTACGTTTACTTCAGCATTTGGTGCGGAAACATCTTACCCACAGCATCACATGTCCTTATGACCTCACGAGTGCGCAGGAAGTGAATTGTCCAGAAGGTCTTTAGCCTCTGTCCTCTTATACTTTATCACTCACCTACGCGTTGGACAGCGTGGTCAGCCGTTTGTAGTCACTTTTTCTCAATTCACTTTGCTTCGATATGCAAAATGTGATGCCAAGTGTGCTTATTATATTCTTGTAGACATCTGCGTGGGTGACTTGCTCTTTGGGCGTCGAAGATCATGTTGTCATTGGACTTAAGTAGGTGGGTAGGTAAGTTGTGGCAATAATCGCGTACACAGAAGTGTTTCACAGGGCTTCTTGTGTATCCACAGTTGCATTCGCAATGCAGATGTCGCGAACTGGCCCCAGGCAGTGATCTCTTCTCTTCGCAGATTGGTTTGATGGTAAGAAGAAACCGGCATCACTGTCACGAGTATTCTCAACACCACTATCTCCACGTAAGTGTCTTAAACCCCTACTCCACATCACTACCCAAAAAGCCTCTTTCCCCATCTATTACACTACTCTTACTCATGTATTTCACCACGGCCACGTGTCCATTGCCTTTCCCCACTTTAATTTCCTCTTATGATCACTGAATATACTCGTCTTATTGGAGAATTCTTTTTTCCTGCGTCTTTCGCCTTTCTCCCTTCCCGATTGCCCTATTCTTTTGCTGCTATTGGGAAACACGTAAACATGCTAGTTGCACGCACTTTAAAACAATCGAAATGGAGAGCGAAGAGTGGCCAAATGCGGCCGTCTGCTGCCAAGAGGAGGCAGGCAGTGTAGAATTTACCTGCAAGTAGAGAGACCATTTGCATATAAACATCACAGTCACCGTTTCCATCGTCCTAGAACTGTGGCGTGAGAAAGGAGTAAGAAGATTGCAGCACGACGGCTTGTTTGAGAGACACCGCATGGAGAGCGGGAAGGTCCAATCAAGTGAAGTTGTTTCTTCTCGGGCAGACCATCCACCAAGAACACGTCGACAGTTTCTCAGCCCGACGTCGTTCATTATGAAGTTTCCTAGCGAAAAATGCCTCAAAATGCCGCAACCTCGAGACATTTCTCCGGGCAACGTTAGATTACCAGATCATGGGAGGGGCGGTTTAACCCAATTAAGGAGACTGTCATAGGCCAAAAACACCGTCATTCATTGCACACACCAATCGGCGAAAATTCCCCTCACTCTGCCCGTGGGACTGAGTTAAGCTTCCTTCTTTTTGAAAGGCCCTTTCTAGCTGAATTGAATGCCTTTCCTGGTAATAGCGTTGGTGTTAGTGCAGCAGAGAATTTACCAACAACTAGAGACACCATTTGTATGTAAATATCAATACCGTTCTCATCGCTGCAGAACTCTGGCTGAGAAGGGGTAAGCAGATTGTAGCCGGACAGCTTGCCCGAGAGACACCACCGTATGGAGCGAGCGAAGGTCCAGTCAAGTGGAGTTTCTTCTTCGCAGCTACACCACCCACCAAGAACAAGTCAACTATTTTTCAGGCTGGCGTCGATCATTGTGACGTCTCATAAGGAGAAATACGTCACCACCTCAAGCACTTTCTACCCAGTGGTTGTTGATTCTGCCTTCCGCCAGCCGAGCAAATTCTGGACGTGTATCATTTTGGCTCAGAATCCTCATTGTGACGCTCACGAGCATTCACTATTCATCATGACCACTTCATTCATTGTAGAGTCTCGTGGGAAAATTTACTGAAAAGTACCGCAACCGCAAGCCTTTGTCAATGGAACGTTAAAGTACCAGCTCATAGCCGTTGCATTTTAATTCAAGCATGGAGACAGATCGTCTTGGGCCAAAGCCACTTATCCCAATTGGCAAGGAAAGAAGAAAATCCCCCTCACTGTGCACTTGGGACCAAGTCAAATTGGCTTTACTTGGAAAGGCCACCCCTAGCTCATCCAATATTCTAACTTCTGCTGTCCGCGCATAAAGTGGACATTGGGATTCTGTCTAAGAAGGCAATATTTAGCTCGGTCATACTGGAATTTCGACTTCATCAGTGCACCATTTCACATTTTTTGACCCATCATCACTCGCATTCAACGAAAACTCCCCTTCTTCCTACATCTTCTCTTCTCCCACTCAAGCATAAAGTCAAAAATGTGATTGAGTGCAAAATTTCGCCGCGTAGCTTGACCACACGCTGCTTTCCCCTATTTCAACGCATTCATGACACACCCACACACATCCCTCACCTTTGAACATCCCATTGCATTTAGAACACTCTCCTCCACCCCATTTTCTGCAATTTACGCAAAGTGAACACCATTCACATTGATTTCTTTTTTGTTATTCCAAAATTTAACATCGCACCATTCACACATGGCACTGAGTCAACTGCATTGAGATATATGGGCCACCGCACGTTCTTGATTGAAGTAAATTAGTTGTGGAATGTGGCAATTGTGAACAAACCATGTTTTCCATCTAGGAGTGTCCTCAAGGCATATTTTAGTAGGCTGTCAAGCACAGAGACCACTTTACCCTAGTTTGGTACCATTGAAAGCAGAACGAGATGCGAACAATTTGGTAAAGCGTCAACCACCGAGGCAGGAAGGCGCTGAAGGCCTGCACCAGGTAATGAGAGTGGGGGATGATTGTGAAAAGCAATGTATTGAAAAAGTTGTTTTAGCCTTATTTTAACCTTTGAGGAGAATATTTCCCCGCGAACACTTCCCTTTTTGTAGTTTCTATGTGTTGCCTTTGTCGCCTTAATCGTGTTTGATTCACTTCATTGGTCGAATTTCGTTGGTGGTTAGCTTTCTGTCTGTTGCTTATTTCTCAATAGTCTCCCCCTAATTTTAATCCCGTTCTATCTATCTATCAACAATGAAGAAACAAGGCTTGCCAATATGCTAGGCTAAAGGCATGGATTCTGCATTTATAAGTGATTATGTCATGAAATTAGGACTGTTAGGAGATGTATTCTTGCTGTTGTTGTCATTGCACTTTACAACGTGACGGAAAGCGTTTGTTAGCCTGTATGGCATCAAGTCATACTGTTGTAGCTTTTCTTGGTCTACAATAAATAGGTACTAGCCATTTATGTGGCTGGAATACTTATTCACACCTTCTGGGGCTGCATAGCCTTGGTGTGGTGTAGACAAAAGTCAATAAAAGTCTTCTGTTTTGAGAAGAGGAGATATGACCTTGGAAAACATAAAGCAAGTGATTTTGTTATGGCAGTGGTCAAATGGAACTTAGATGAATAAATCGTGTCGTTCACCGGCCCATGCTGGTGACGGTGAAAAGGAGGAGGAGTAGGAGGAGGAAGAGCATTTGAGGACGACGACCGTGGAATCCGTTTCACCATACACAAACGCTGCTGTTTAGACACAAAATTTGCCACATAATGGCGCAGAACGACGTCTTGAGTGTTTAGTTTAGTAATGACATCTCCATCAAAGTTTAGAACGGTTTATTTTCTTGTCCAACGGTCTGGCCGTCCCCTCTTCCCTTCCTGCTACACCAACAGTTTCATGCGATCACAGTAGAAATTCTTCGACGCCTAGTAAACGAGTCGTTGGGAGCCTGTGAAGTCCCCCGTTATGCCTCTTCTAATGCATGCGAGGTGAGCTGACGGGTTTAGTCTCTCACTCTGTAACAACGCCAACTGCCTCGCCGGTCGAGCGCAGGTTGAAGGCGGTGGCCTTCGGCGTGTGAATTGCCCGAAGATGCGACCCATCCAAGCAGTTTCACCGACTCGGTCAATTGGTGCTGCCCCCGCGTCTACTTGCTAGCACACGCGGGTGGTGAGAAAATCCTTGCCTCAACGAGGACCACCAAAATTAGGCGGCCATTTTTATTCGTTCACAAAAGATGTCATTGTTTTACTGGGTGAACACACACACCCCACACGCGTAACCGCAGTAAAGCTAAGTGGATTAATGTGTACAGTACGTGTGCGTGCTTGCACAGCCCTACCCACCAGGTTGGCAAGCAAATGGGGGCGGATGTTGAGAACGAAAAACCAAATAAATTGTAATTAAAATACTGACACCTCGCCTCTTCCTTTTATGCCCCACTTGGGATGTCCAATAGCAAATCAAATTGGGGGTGGTGCTGCATTCTCGAGGCTGGTGTCAATTCACTCCCTTAATGCTTTTTACTGGTATTTACTAATTATTTGCCAGTTGAAAACCGAAGCATCTAATGCTTCCCCAACAAAACGAATCCTTCAGTGAGGGGTTCGGGGTCATTCTTGTCCTATCGCACACCGAATCTTCACCATATTGCAGCTCTAATGAGGTTTTCGGGACTGACTTCGAATGGTTTTGCTAAAAAAAACTAATGACTATTTTCAATCGCACATTAACTCCTTTTGCAAGGAGAAATCCTCTCCTCCAGTATAAACTCAACAAACTTGTTTTTGGATTTGTGCTGCTGAATACGAAAGGAGTGGCATAAAATGCTTGGTGTTAGTTTTAGTGGGGCATTAAATGTTAGCGAAAAATTGCGCCACCTTCAAAAACGGTTCCTCACCACCCAAGGGAATAAGATCTAGCGGATTCCCATTGTACCTCCTGTCGCCTCACTTTGTGACGAGAATCCGATTAAGCGCCTGCTCAGTAGATTTTCGTGCTCCATTAGTTTGTACCGCTGTCAGGCGCGTCTTTTACAAATGGGCGTAGGGGGCGCATCAGTGTAGCGCGGCAAGCTTTTACACGCAGTAGATACGTCATATAACAACGAGCGCATTTCAAGCACGTTGACCGTTGAGACCCGTTCGAGCTGATCACCTCGAGGTCCCTCTACCTCCACTTCCATCTCTTGTCCCCAGAGCTCGTCCACCGCCCCTACCCAAATGAGGCCAAAGATCCCCATTTCCCGCCATTTTGACACAGATGGCCAGTTTTGAAGCAAACAATTTATTGGCCATAGGCTTCAAACCAACGTGACGTAATCTGTTCCCGATTGAAGCGGAAGGGTGCACGACTTCACTGGAGCTCCTTCAACAGTTTGGCAATTTGCTCCATCAGAGGGCTGTCGGCACAGATCTCTCTGAATTTGCGGTACTTGGCCATGGCCGAAAGCATGTCCATCTCCAAATCCTTGCACTCGGGGTGAGCCGCTTGAGCCACCGCCGTCAAGGCCTCGTGAATCACCATGACCACAGCGAAGCAGATGAGAAGACGGAAGAACTGCATTGTCGTGTGAGTGGTATGAGAGACTCACGCCTCTTCCCTGTTTTATACTCTACTTTGGGCAATTCAACGTCCAATCAGACTGAAGGAGGGGTTTGGTTTTCGAGGTTGGTCCCACTTCACTTGAGTAGAGCTTTGAGGGGCTATTTACTAATTATTTGTCGCATGAAAGACCGAAATGTCTAATATTATTGCCTTGTTGCCATTCTCTGACATTACATCCCTCCGCAAGAATAGATTCTCTTCTCCAGCACCAACTCGACTCACTTATTTTCTAGTATTGTGTGACTTAATAGGAATTGAGTAGCATAAAACAGTCACCAAATGCCACGAAAAGCCCAACTGGTTACTCAACGCTAAATGGGGGACAAAACAAAGCGGATTCAAATTTTACGTCCCGTCGCCTCACTTTGTGACTAGGGGCCGAGTTAGCGCCTGTTAAGGAGATTTTCCTGCTCAATAAGTTTCCATGGCTGTCAGGTGCATCTTTCAGCAAGTTAACGTGGTAGGCGCAGCAGTGTAGCGTGACACTGTGTGGTCGAAGTGCAGTAGAAACCTTATATAAAATCGAGCTAGACCCTGCCACGATTATTCAACGCTGGCAACACTGGACGAAGACCCTGCGACGCCGTGAGGAATGAATGTGTGCGTGGTTCCTTCCACACTCTCGACGACGATGCGGAAGAAAGGGATGGGAACAGAAGAGTATGCTTTTCTGGTACAGCGTAAGAGTGACAGGCTGATGGACCACATGAAGCTACTGTCATTGATATCCCGACTTTAGCCGCATTTCTTATTTAAACTATCACATGAGCGCCCTAATGGCAATTGCCAAGATTCCGAGTAAAACTGTCTCATCGCTTTCATTGAACGTCCATCGCTATAACGCTGTCGCTGCAAATTATGCCGGCTACCGAGTCTGTCTTGTCTGTGTGCGCCCTACTTTATTGAATGTTTCAGTAGGCAGGTTGGTCGATTAAAATGAAACAAACTTCTGAGTAAGGTGTGGAATTATTGCCCACGTGGATGACATATAGCCGGCCATCGGGTTGTACCGCATTGTAACAACTCCTCAGTTGGGTCAAGAAAGGAACAGGGTGGTACAATCTTGAAAGTACTGTCGCCTGATTGGTAAATTGTATGTACAAAAAAGTCGCAGTCGGGGCAAATTCGTGTGATTTAGGCGACTTCATTAAGTGACCGAATATTAGGACTTTACTCAGGATGTCCGAATATCCATGGAGTCTCATTACTGTAGTTATAAGAGGTGTCTTAATTTGCGATTGTCGCCCCCCAGACTCGAGGATAACCACCCCCGCCTATCTCTTCCCTGTCTTCTGGCCCTCGCGGTCCTCACGGCCAGGGCCGAGTCACTCCACGAACTGGCGAAAGGGGAAGATAACGAAGCAGATGATGACAATGACGATGACAATGACGATGATGATGATGAGGAGGAGGTGGTGGAGGAGGAGGAGGAGGAAGAAGAAGAAGAAGAAGAAGACTATGGGATGCGAGTGAACCTGGGGATCAGCAACCAAGTAGAATTTCCAACTGGCATATCCCCAACTTTATGCCCCTGCGCAGGTAAGAAAGTGCGACAATCTGCAGAAAGGCCTCTTCTTGCTTACGATTTAAGGCCTCTGCGCAATGGATGCCTGCAATGCGAGTCTGTGGAAGTTAGGAGGACCGAAGACGGGCTAATCGAAGCCTCCCCGCTATATGTAATTCTGCTCCTCGCTCCGCGTACACAGCACCCTTTCGCACCACAGATCGTCTGTCAGCTGCGCGAGTCACCGCGAGTAAATTTGACCAGGGAAAAACGATGTCTCTGTGTTTACCGGGAGAAGAACCATTTTTGGCCTCGCAATGAGGGTGTTATACTCTCCACGCACAGAGTCGTTTTCATAGTCCGCAGCACGCTAGATAGCGCCGTCAGCTCCTCGGCTGCCGCGGCGGCCTCACAGCTCCAGTAAAGGGGGAATTGATCACCACACCCGAAGTTGATTTTACGCTAGATTGGGCTCACAAGTGGTGGTGGCAAATGAATGCACTCATGTCACCGTTCAAACAGGCAATCCTGAATCACGCTCCGCATGACCAAGAGGTGAAGCCAAAACCGAGACCACGCGATTGGGCGCAATGGTTACAAGTGAGTAAATTGCCGGGAGGAGGGAAGAAGAAATTCCCACCCGTGGAATCGGCGGCCGCAGACATCGAGGGTAACAATCATCGGATTTGTGCCTTTCCTAGTGGGCTGAGATGGTAAGATTTCTTCCTCACACGCCTTCCGCACCAAATAATAACTGTCCCTGTAGAGGAGGCGCTTGGACGTGAGGCAGTGCGGGGGTAAGAAGAAAAAGGACTATGGGATACACGCGGAATAAGAGCAGATTGAGTTGCCACAACGCGAAAATTTCATTCAACAGCACGCATAAGGGCACGGTCGCGCACAGTAATGTTGTAATTTTGCCAGATCTGTAGGAGATTCAGTGCGAGCACATAATTTTTATCTGCTACTTAACAATTTAGAGTAGCGCTTTCCACACATGCACGAGATTTGCCACAAAACCACTTGTAGTCCTCACATAGTCCACTTAACTGCCCATCATACGCCCTCCCGTGGCTCTATTTTTGTGGCGGCTAAAGCTCACGGGAGAGGAATGCAGACTTATGAAGTTCAGAGACTCTCTCCACCGTCTTTCGCCTATCGTACACCTCACGACTGCAGATCCTACACATTTACGGGGTAAAGTGACTCCGTCTCTACCACAAATGTGTGTGATGAACAGTCAATCTGTAACGTTGAATCGAAGGCCCGTCAAGACGGCAATCCTCTCTCTGACTAAGAGGGGTGTGAAAGTTCAGGGTGACGGTCAAATGCTTTACCTCACCAACCACAAGAAAAGTTGGTGGGGATGGCGAAATGTTGTATACATGATGGAGAATTAGAAGAGCAGTGAGTCCAGTGAGTTTCGACCGTGTAGGCTGTTGGTGTGGAGTCGGTGGTCGCGTCGTGGCATTCTCCAAATACAGCCACACGGTTTGCTATGAGTCAAATTTGATTTCTCCAGCTTCGCTCATTCCTCATGACTCGCCTGCCCAATCAAGATATTCTGTCCTTCCCCGTCTCTTGGAAGCGCCTGCTTTTTATAACCTCCACTTCCAACTACTCCCCGTCCACAGTCAGCAAGCATTTTCCTCACAGAAAACTCCTCTTGTCCCCTCATGGACAGGTGGGTACGTTGAGGTGTCAAGTTAAAGGGGTGCGCACAATTCGGTCGAGATTAACAGGCTGCGGACTGAATTGCTTTGGCGGTGTAAGTGGTCTTCTAAGCATGCTAATTGCCGCTCATAATGTGATTGGTGAGTGGAGTTCCAATCAAGAAGACGTACCTTAGCTGTCTGGCTGATGTTAAGTAAAGCATTTTCTTCCCCAATGCAGTCCCACAAAGTAATCGCGTAAGAAGCAGAAAAGTGCCCTTCGCTAGCGTAGAAAGGACCTTTGTGTGAGGTGAAGTGCAAGTTGTGAGCCACGATTATCAGTCGACTGGTCGCTTTCACTCACACCGCCTGAATGGTTTTGAGGAGATGTGCGAAAATGGCTTCGACGGAGCGGAGTAGGCTTAGACAATATGTAATATGCCACGCACACATTCAAAATCATTGCAGCATCGTTGGTGAGTAACGCTGAGCAAGGTGGAATATACACCAATGCAATGAATAATGACACGACAAAAATTCGACATTCTCATTTGCGGCAGTGGAGATGACCAGGTGAGTAATAATGGGATATTAGTAAACAATAGAAAATAACACTTGTGTGCTAGTTGCACAGTGGGAGACGGGCAGTGGTGCAATAATTGTTGAATAATAATAGTAACAGTTAGTATTATTATCATTACTGTTATTATACACTATTATTAAATACTATGTGATTGTTTTAAGGGATCGGAGGTGGATGCGGACTGTGCGGTCAGGGATATTTGGGTGCGGCCGAGGATGCGATATGGACGGTGGCGGAATGAGCGGGTTCGTTCGTGAATGTCTAATTGCTTATTCTTGTTGCTTGGAATTTATGGAGAACCATATGTGATGATAAAATCTGACAAGGTGTGCAGGTGGTATATAATAATGCGAGGGGCGGTTATGCTAAGTTGATTGGAAGGGAAAAACAAGTAGTGGAGTCAGTTGACTTGTACCTCTTGTCGTCTGAGCTCATTAGTCAGACATTTGTCACTTTCATTGGTTCTAGCGACCGAGAACCACCTAGGACTTTGCGGGTTGGCAAAGAACTTCTCTGAACGTATTTGGCAATTCTGGCGGAAGCACTTTTGCGCGTTGCGGAAAAGGAGGCCACTTTACTAGTTCAGTCTCATAGGATATATTTGTTGGGCAGTAGGGTTTGTATGAGGAATTGCAAAATGGCTGCTAGCAGCTTATACGTGGACTTGAAACCCGAATGTTTGCCTTGGTAAGAAAAGACTTTGTATAGTTTGGAGTGTCTTTGCTCGGAAGATGGCTTTCACAGCCTCGACGGGGATGCTGCGTCATGTCGTATCGGACCGAAGAGGTTGTCGACTAAATCCCCTGAGGACAGACAATTGGTATAAGATGTGTTGCTAGCCTGTCTTGAGTTCTATTTTGTAGAGGATGTGACGTAGCTTATGTGGTGCAAAGAGTGTTTTCACCATGATGTGACATCGCCTTTGGCTTGGCATCTTGTAAATTCCTCTGCTTTTTTCACATGGCTTCATTAGATGTGGACAATTTTTTTTTGGTACACGCGCTTCCTTCTAATCGAATTATCTGAAATGATAAGAGTTGAGTATATGAGCATTACACGTGTGGTGAGCGAGCTCATGCAAGTTAGTCTTAACATTTCATTTTGAAAATAGGATTTTTACGTGTGTGTTTTTGTGGGTGTGTATGTGTGTAGGTAGATAAGTAGGAGTTACGGTGTATCCCCGAGGCGTAACCGCCGAGGACGATAGTTAATGCTGCCCTCGATGTAAGAATCAAGTTATTTATCCATATTGGGGCATAGTTTTGAATAAAATTCATCCTTATTACTTTGAATTATTTCAAACTGGTGTATTTTTACAACGCCATGCCTTGAGGAGGTAGGATTGAGCGCCTTTACGAAAAGTGATGCAAAGGACACTCGTTTGCACGTACTGGCATCGAAGATCCTTCCCCTTTTCTTGATGTATCCACCCTTAAGAATGGCTGATGATGAGGTGAGGCTGTTAGAGAGGTGATATCTTGAGTGGAATTGTATATATATTATGACCGCTGGTAGTAATGACTGGCAAGAGATATCTCATCTAATCCACACTAAGGTACATTTTGCTATTGAAATCATTATTCCATGAATGGCAGACTGTGAAATAAGAGGCATGTGGCATCCTTGTCTATGAGAGTAGATAAGCATTTCCATAAAAGGGGATATTAGCTGTGCTGATTACACTTTCTTAGGCGTATGTAGGGGATGTGGCAGAGTTCAGAGGCTTCAATCTTCGTAGGAGTGGATAGTTGTTGTTGAGGTATGGGCTTGTGCATGTGTTATCATCTGTATTCCCCGAGTGGTTGGGGCTTGTGCGAAGAGGTCAGCGAGGCGACTGACCTGTGGGCGGTTATCCTGACTTTTCGGCAGTGCTATTTGACTGTGGAGACTCATAAATGTGAGCGTTTTTGTTGTCAGCAGTTTTCTGGTCACTGTGTGGTTTACTGGGAGTGAGGGAAGCCGACGTGCCCAGTTAGTGGAGGGAGTTAATGTGCAGTGGGAGTGTGGGTGGGTGGGTGGATTTGCTTTGGCAGTGGTGTATGCCGCCTGATTGAGTGAGTGAGTGAGTGAGTGGGTGGGTGGGTGAGTGAGTGAGCGAGGGAGGGAGGGAGGGAGCGACTTGTAGGTTGATTTGAAGGTTTAGTTGTTTACAAGCGTTAACGAAATATGCCCTTTATAGGCGTATTAATATATCTGCGTCTCCGTCTGCGTGTCAGTCTTCTCATGGAACGCCGTGTGGAGCATTTATTTCCTTGTGATGACACATAATCAGTGAGGTCCTCACATTGGTGGCTTGCAGCGCCGAGATTGACGACAGTTTGATTTTGGTGGAAGAAGACAAACTGGACCAACTGTTCGTTCTCCGTCCTATCTGGACTCGCCTCGTCTCGTCCCGCCTTGTCTGCTTTGTTTTGCCTTGCTCTGTTTGGACTACTGCAGTGAAATCAATTGCTGCTCTCACTGCTCCTCCTTGTTATTGCATTCATATATGAGAGCAAATGGAATGCCCAATAGACACGTCGAATGTGAAAGAGTTATGTTGGAGGTTGGGTTGGCGACTGTAATGAGGGTACTTAACTCTACATGAACATTTTGAAGACTTGAAACAGTAATCGGAAATGAATTGCGTTCGTCAATCCTCACATTGGTAGGTTGGGGCACCTTGTTTGAAGATGTATTATAGCAGGAATTCAGCAGCAGCAGCAGCAGCAGCAGCACCAGTCGCGGCCTATGTTAGAGGCGACGCGAGTGACACCTGAGCGCTACTTGATGAGAAGGTGGAGTAAGTAGTGGGGAGCAAGTTGCTCAACTAACTCATCAGCTCTCCTCCATCGGCATGGTGATAAGTGATTGGCGGGGTGGACACATAGGAAGCCATAGTTCTGCGATGTATTAGCATTTGATGAGTTACTGAGTGCGCCCACCTCGAATGTGCCATACCCGAATTGACATAGGATAATGGCTCAAAGTAGGAGTTTGAGGATAACCAGAAGCATTGATAGGAGAAAGAAGAGGAAGAAGAAGAAGAAGGAGGAGGAGGAGGAGGAGGAGGAGCAGCAGAGGATGACTCTAACAATGCGGACGAGGGGGATTTGTGGCCCAAATAGTAGAGATGGGGAAGGGAAGGGGAGAATGTAGGAATGAAGGCGACTAGAGGGGAAGGAAACCATCTATTCACTCTCACCTGATTGATGTCGAGGGCGATTAATGATGTGGGCAGGCGACCTCTGAAGCAGCAGACATGTGCCCTTTGCAAAAGGTATTTGAGGAGAGAGAATGGGCTAATGGTGAGTGGGAGAGAGAAGTGAATTGGGCTTAGTTGATTTGTGGATACATGACAGTGGTAGCTAAATGTGTGACGAGACTGAGGGCAACCAAATTGGTAGACAAAGGTTGGATTAGACTGCGCGGAGATATTGGCAGATGCAGATGCAGGAGCGGAACCGTGGGTTGACCGACGAGGCAGAAGGCGAAAGCGAAAGCGGAGGCAAGGTGCCGGTGACGGTGAAGGCGTTTCAATGAACGAGTCGGCAGTTCAAATAACTGGTCAGACTACTGAGCTTGCCAAGTGGCGACCTCTTCACATAGGTTGGATTCAATCTCTGTTTCTTAAATGTTCCCCAAGATGTTGATCCGTATGATTTCATCTCGTCTTATTCAGGATTGGTCTCGAACCCTCCACGCCCCTAGCACTGGTAGCTATTTCTTCTCTACGAAACGTTGATTTCAGATTTTGCACAACCGTGTGTAGGCCTCCAGTGCTTGTCTCACAACTGCTTTCTGCGCTCAAATGTCGTCTTCTTCTACAGACCGCCATTTTCACCGATCTGTAATCGAGAGTAGAGCAGAATTACTTCTCTTCTTTGACGATACAAATCACGATGCGCTCATATCTTCACCTAGAACCTCCTTCTAAATCACTTTGGCCTGGCTTTATTTTCGTTTTCGGACCCACAGAGAAATGATGTACAAAATTCTCTTATGCTCTCGCCAAACTCCCGCCTCCATTTCCATTTCACGCACCCTGATTGAAACCAGCACATGCAATCAACCGTTCTCTTCACCACTGTCTAAGGGGTGAGTTTACTCGCCTTCAGCTACGCACCTACAAAGCCTATCTGGATGCCTGGCCTCACCTATTGGTTGTCCATTCGATTGTTCAAGTGACAACGACAATACATAAATCAAAACAGCGACAGAGAGCCATTGATTTCCCAAGCCGCCATCGGAGGAATGCTAAATAGAGGCGGAAAAGCTACGAAATGTCGCCATCATCATGACAAGCTTGAGTTGAGGCTCCCTAGGGAGATGGCTGTGTCAAGGACCGCTGCATTGCCTGTATTCGGAGGTTTTAATGGTCTCAATTGGTGAAGGCTGCTTTCAGGCTTAATGGGTGTCAGGCGGTTCAAGTTTCATTCGTGTTTGAAACACAGGGCGTTTAATACTGAACCGCTTTTTGATATTTGATTCAGTCGTCTAGCCTAATGTGGTGAGGAAGTTGATGGGGAGAGAACAGTAAACATAACCGTCGGATCATGGCATGTGCGGTTGTGCGGGTGTCGTTGCCTCCGACTGACTTTAACTCATCCGTGTTCAGTGGGGAATAAGGGAGTTAGCAAATTGCTCGTAACCGAGAGGAGTGGGTTTAGCTAAATGCGAGGGAATAGGGCGCAAAGAGTACCTTCTCACCGCAAAAGGCCCAAATTTTTGCCTACCGAGGCACTGACATGGGCAGCGAACGAGTTACATGGCTCTGCATCCACTTCCGTGAGAGAAGTCCCCAAGGGCAAGTGAACGAAGTCTGTGTGCCATTTTTGTCCTCGAGAAGTACCTAATTCATCTGGTGAGTGCACCTACGCGCTTAAGGTGTCACAACAGTCTCGTGTATCCTCCTTGCGGAAATGGTGAGTGTGAAGGGCCTCCTTGGAGCTCGAAATTGCTAAATTCTCAACATCACTTGAAGAAATGTTTGGATTGCAATGTCAATGCTCCAAAATGAAAGCACTCATGCAGCGTGCATTTCCGCACTTCGGCTCTGAGCGTTCCATTATGCTTAATGCCAGATCGTCCTCGCGGCCGAGAGGTCTTCGAAAGTGATGAGCAAGAATTTTGCCTCGGTTGGGATATATTCTTACTGGCGACTCTGAGAGATTCTCCCAAACTACAAGGTTGGGCTATAAGGGGTCCTTCCCCGAGTGGTTACATCACAAAAACTTAATCAAATCATTGTTCTTGAATTTGATGTCTGAGCGGTGTTGGGAGAATGGATCGTCAGGCTGTGAGGATCCACCTGCCGATCCACCTCGCTTTTCTCCTTAACACGAACCTGGGCATCACCTGCCATAATTTTTCGAGGCATTCCCACATTTCCGTGAACATTTTGCTCACCTGCCACTTTATTAAGGACAGTTAAAGCATGGAACGGGAAGTGACCACTTCACTTGGTCTGGATTCTTCCCACTGCCATACAAGCGAGAGCTTCTTCTGGATATTGCTTGACAGACCCAAATGCGACTCGACGTCAGTTGATGGAGTCTTATTCACGCTTGACGTCTTCTCTAGACTAAAACCCTGCTCACAACTCGCTCAATGGGCGATATTGCATGCATTTTTTCCAGATACTTCCTAATTTCTCTACCAACATGAGGACAGAGTTTATGCCGCATAAAAAAGACCCAGAAGGATAATTGCGTCTAGAGACCCCGGGTAAAGAACAAGGTCTGACTGAGGGAGCACTTCGATGGAAAAAAAGTAATTCCATCAAAACTCTTCTCTGGGTTATCATTACGCTACACAAAGTACCCCAGCTGCCATGTATGCTGCGGCGAAAGTGACTCTTACACATTATGCCAGTCGGTAGAGCAAAGAGGCTTCGTGCGTGTGGAAACACGCCATTTCAAGTGAGTAGGCTGAAGAAACACTGTAAGATGAAGCCTCCAGTTATGAGATACTCCTGGCTCCGTGGAGGAGCGTTCACAGTCCGACGGTGCGGAGGACGGAGGAGCGGCCAAAATGGAACAAAGTATCCTTCCTTATTACATGTGCACGTAAGGTGCCCATCTTCCCGGCATTTGCTTTTGTACTGATGCTGTATTATTTCATTTGCCTGGCTAGATTACCACAGGCCATGTTGAGGCTACGAGCGCAGATTGTGTATTTTACAATGGTTATATCAGGAAGGTAGGGTTGGGGCTGTTAGGGTCATCTCGTTGTTGTTACTCCACCTTTAATGCAGTCATATGTGAGGGCGATGACGAAGGTTGGAATGAGATAGGCAGGTAGGAAGGTAGGTAGGTAGGTAGGTAGGTAGGTAGGCAGGTAGGTAGGTAGGTAGGTAGGTAGGTGGGTGGGTGGGTAGGTAGGTAGGTAGGTAGGTAGGTAGGTAGGTAGGTAGGGAAAGAGGGGGAGGGGAAGGAGTGCGGGGAGGGGGATAGGGGGAAAGGGGGGAGGGCGGATAGAGTTAGAGAGTGAGAGAGGTAATGTTATAAGAGTATTGCAGGTAGAACTGGCTAGTTGAGCGGCAGGCGGACCAGCGGGCAGGCAGGCAGGCAGGCAGGCAGGCAGGCAGGCAGGCGGCAGCGTGGGCAAAGTCTTAGAAAATTGTGAGAATTGGTATTGCCTCGACCGAGCGAATGTCTCGTGAGGAAGAAGTGTTAAAATAGACTTTGTCTGTTGAACTGGATGTCTGGTCGAAATGGCGCAGATGGTGGCTGAAGTATTAGAAAGTCTGTTCTCGCTCCTGCCTACGTAAAGTTCAGATCGAAGCCTCGTAGCGAGGCATCCTCATCTCTGCTTCTTTCACCGTGGAAGAACAGGCAGCCTAAAGAGGAAAGTGGCTCGTTCACTCGTTACTTCGCCCTCCCTTTCGTCCTACTAAGCTCTTGTAGAATGATATGCATTATATTCTTGCATTGCATGGTCAGGCCAATACTTTAACACGCACTGGGTGATGTGAAAACTTGAGATCCCTCAGATGAAGTAGAGCAGTGAAGGCGAGCCACGTGGGGAAATTTGGTGCGGCGATCCTCTTTTTCGAGTTCGACGCAGGTTGGAGATTTGCTTATCGCAAGATCACCCTGTTGCCTTTGCATAATGTGTGGTTAGAACTTGCTATGCATTCAGTGTGATTCTTCTTCATAGCTCAATTATCTGAGTCCTTGAAATTGCGAAAGGTGATAAGCGGTATTGCCCCGAGAGGCTACATGAATGAGCACACAAAGGACGATGGATGCATCTCACGCCAGCGAATTGCAGTGAAATGCAGTGTACTACAGTCCCTACAAAGTCGAGTTGGCTTGAGGCATTTACTCTCGTCTAACACTACCCAACTCTTGGCGTTGTGACCAGCCATCTCGACATCCAGACAACTCCTCCCCTCCTCTCCTCTCTCCTCTTTCTTCATAACTCCCACCGTCCCCAACGCGATGGCAATCAGTGCTCTGACCGAAGGTAGGCCAATACCGCAGTCAATGTTGGCCTCCACACACACACACACACGCAGACGCAGACGCAGACGCAGACGCACCCTCCATTATATTCTCGTTGGCTCTCACCCGCGGTCTTGTCCTCAAATGTGTGTGTGGAGAAAAGGAATGCACGCAAGATGAGGAGCCAGTGGTGCAAGGGGGCTCGCAGAGTTGGGTGGATAGGTGGATGGTTGAATGAAGTAAAGAGTAGAAGGCCGCCTCGTTAAGATCTGGTGGTGGGGGGGAGGGAAGAGAAGATGAAGATGAAGAGGGGACAAACGGAGACACGCTCAGGCTATTGACACGAGTGGGGGAAATGAAGAGACACGAAGACGGTGCTATCCCCGCTCACCTAAGTACCTACCTACCTACCTACCTACCTACCTACAACTACTCGCCTCTGCTCACCCTGCACCTCCCCAACTTACACCTCACGCCTTGCACAGCCTCTTCCCTTCCACTTGCCTTCTCTTCGCCTCTACACTCCACTCCACTCCACTCCATTCCCACTCCTACTCCCACTCTCATCGGGCTATTGTGTTGAGTGCAACAATCTGGAGTTAGAGAAGTCACATTTGGCCCTTAACAGGGCCGTTGTAGCGTTCACGTAGATCTTCAACATAGCCACTGCCGCTGCCGTTGTCGCTGCCACCGTTACAGGCGTCACAGGCATCTTCAGCCGCCGAAGCCGTAGAGGGTGCGACCCTGACGTTTGAGGGCATACACCACGTCCATGGCAGTCACTGTCTTGCGTTTTGCGTGCTCCGTGTACGTTACGGCATCGCGGATCACGTTCTCGAGGAAAACCTTGAGCACGCCGCGCGTCTCCTCGTATATGAGGCCGGAGATACGCTTCACCCCGCCACGACGTGCTAGACGTCGAATGGCCGGCTTAGTGATGCCCTGTATGTTATCGCGCAACACCTTCCTGTGTCTTTTGGCGCCTCCTTTGCCCAGGCCCTTGCCTCCTTTGCCACGACCAGACATGGCTCACCGCAGTCCACCAGTCGACCAGTCGAGATGACAACAAATGTACGCGAACGACGCCAGGTAACGCTACGTAGCAACCGCGCGCTCCCTCCTGTCCACACTGCCAGCGCCCACGCAAGTCGACCCTTTTACACGACTCTCAGCACATCCAGTTTTTGCCTCACCCAATCACAAACGCGCTTAGACGCACATTAACAAATATCCTCTATTCACTAATTCCTTCTCTTCCACACCAAAGCCGCTCTTTCTGTGATGATATTATTTTTATATTGGCCACAAAAGTATGAAACGCGAGTATAATGTGAGTAGAAAATGACAGGCCCTAATTTTGCAACCCTCATTATATTCAACCCAAATCATTATTTACATCAATCAGATAGATGCAAGTGAGATGCGCCTTATTGATAAATATCTCCACTTTTACAGTTAATACACGATTCTATGTTCGTTCCAATGTTATGTCGTCTATTGTAGTTTACATTCGTCTGAAAACAAATTGTGATTGCCTGAAGGGAGGGCATTTATCGGTGGGTGGAATATTGAGTGAGTAAATAAGGAGGAGGATATGGCACAGCAGCATACTGTAGAGAGGGTAATTTGTCTGCAGTCATTAAATCGATATGTGGCGGTCGTTCTCCATCATGTATCATCATCGCCATCCATCCCAAACCTTATCCCTACCTCGGACGTGGCCACAACCAGAGTCCAGGCCAGCCGAGTCAGGTCGCGTCGGTTCGAGGCGCTAACGCATATCCACCAACCTCTCCGCTCATTTCCCTGCTCACGCGGCCACGCGCCGGGCCTTTTCCACGGGAAATTGCAGACAGCGCCGAAACTACTCACACGCACCTGCGCAAAATCTTGCCCACCCCACCCCACTCCCCTCCACTCCACCCCGCCCTACTCTACTTTACCCGAGCCCGTCCAGCTGTCAACACACACACACACACACACACACACCCTTCCTCCATCTTTACCACTCGGTCGCACGTTGAATTAGCCAACAATCATTCTTCCGGTGGCCCTTAAAAGGACCGTTATCACGTTCACACTCATGCTCGCCTACCGACTACTTCATCGTCTCCTCACTAAGGCCAGCAGACGGGCAAGCCAGCGAGCGAGCGAGCAAGCAGGCGGACGACCTACTACTACTCCTTGCTGGCTACCGGCTTCTCCGTCTTCTTGGGTAGGAGCACCGCCTGTATGTTGGGCAGCACACCGCCTTGGGCGATTGTCACACCGCCTAACAACTTGTTCAACTCCTCGTCGTTGCGGATGGCCAACTGCAGGTGACGCGGGATGATACGCGTCTTCTTGTTGTCACGCGCCGCATTGCCCGCCAACTCGAGCACTTCGGCGGCCAGATACTCGAGTACAGCAGCCAAGTAGACTGGTGCTCCGGCACCCACCCGTTCCGCGTAGTTGCCACGGCGCAATAGCCGATGCACCCCGCCCCACGGGAAACTGCAGACCCGCACGCGCCGACCTCGTCTTCGCCTTAGCTCGTGACTTGCCTCCCTTGCCTCTTCCGCTCATTCTTTCAGTCAATTGACCAGCCCTCGCCACACGGCTAAACGGTGATCTCTGTCAGCTTCATCCACGCTCACCATCCCCTCCCATATAGGCAGCCATCTTCACACTGATGCACATTCCTCATTGGCTCCGCTTCGAGGCACCTCCTCCTCTCACCTCATTGGCTCGCGCGGCATAAGCCTGCCGCCTATTCGTCAACACTACTTCTCTCTCTCTTCTCCACACAGTCGTATCGTGGACAATTTGCAATGCCGTAGCAGTGAGGTTGCTGCTGCTGCTGCGACTGCTGCTGTTGCCGCTTCCATATCCCCTACACTGGCTGGCAATACGTAGCTAGAGCTTCACACGCACTTAGTAGAAGATGCAGTTGGTCAGGCGAGAGCAGATAAGGGCAGCAAAGAAGGGGAAGGCGGACAGAGAGATTGAAGAGAAGGCTTGCTATCTCCACAACTCTCTCGACAGCCCGCCCCCTCCACCCCCCTCCCCCTGTCTCTCGTCAAGCAGCCTAACCCTGGGACTGGACAAATGACAGCACTCCAAATAGACCGCCCTCCCTTGCTTACCCTCTCCTTTCTTTCTTTCGTTCTTTCCCTCCCTCCCTCCCTCCCTCCCTCCCTTACTTGCCCTGACCCGTCTCACATTGCCCCGCCCCGCCCCGACCTGCCCTGCCCTGCCTTCCTACGCTACCCAGACACACGATATCCAATAGTACACTAAGGAATTTCCCGCTGTCCCATACCCCCAACTAAATTCTGTCAACCAAGCCAGATAGGCGGAGAGACTTAGCACCCGAGCGAGAGAGCGAGAGAGCGACAGAGCGAGAGGGAGGGAGGGAGGGAGCGAGTAAAGGAGGGCGAGAAAGGCACAAAACGAATGACGACGTAAGCCATCTTCGCGACAGCAACAACCACAGATTTGGGCAGTGCAGGTGGCCCTCAAGAGGGCCGTGGGACGCGTTCATTTATCGTCGACATCTCAGGTGAGGACGGAGCAGGTAGGTTGAAGTGACGCTGAAGATGAACGCTACCACCACATATAAGCGTACCTTTCTCGATGGATGAATGAATTACTTCTGGAAGCGGAAGGAATGTAGGCACTGACAGCATTTGATAAGATCTTTCTGGTCGTCAGGGCATTATGCCATGTGAAAAATCAGGGTCTGATGCTGCAGTCATTCGGGGACTTGGAGAAAATTATGTCTCCGGTCTGGTTTGCATACTTTCGACGGTGTCGCCATCCAACTTTCTCAATCAACTCGGTGGTCACTTTCAGCACGTCGTGGGCATTCTACACTGTAATCAAGGCCGACAGTCCGCCATATTAATCACTTGAAGGTGAAGTTGCTGGTGCTTCAAAAATTCGTAACAGCAATGAAGTGGAGCCACTTTATCATCAGTAATGCTTCTAAACTGAACTAAATAACAACCGAAGGCGAGGAAAGGGAAGGAGAGGACGGCGCCTCATTTGCAACATCCATAAAATTGAGGTGGCAAGTCGCATTAAGACCGTAAGAAGACTTGACCCACGACAGGCGATCGCCTCACCGCCTTACATATTGCCTTTAAGTCGTTCACTGTTGCCAACGTAAATTATAACAATAGATTAGCGAAGTGCAGCCTCCGCAAAAAACACCCTCCTTGCGATTTGGCATGCGGTGTATTGCTGTATGGCGACAAGTTGAGGTTTGGAGGCTGTGGAGTTCGTGGCGAATCGCCTTGTTCAATGATCGGTTGGAGCGAGGAAGGAGGAAGGGGGAGCTGGCTCCAATTTATATTTCAAGACGCTAGAAGGAGAAGCCTCTCCTTTTCGCCGTCATGTTATTCCACAAACTCCAGCCGCTACCCCCTCGACAGTGACATTAACTTGTGTCACAGCCTCGTCAACAGTGCAGTGAGGCCGCAGACCCACTCGTAGAGGGTGAGAGGTGAGTTGCCTGGGTGCTTCTCACATCAATGTGCTGAGTCACGGTGACATGTCGTGACAGGTGTGTGACCGGGCACCCGTTCATCTGCGGGCCTCCATCCTCGGCGGTAGAAGCTGTCAGTTCGTGTGAGTGACCATTCGGCGATAATACATCCCAAAATCAGGCAGTGCTTGATGCCTTCGATAATATAATTGTTCGTTCCCCAGTCTAAAAGCGAAAAAAGAAAGGTAACCGTTGGTTCACAGTTGAACTATTAACTGATTGACTACTTTCTCATCAGTATGATCAATGTCCAATGCACTAAATTGTATGTGTATATTATTCTGCCTGATTTAATAGACACTCAAAATGGAGACTAGAGTTCATTTGAATGGGAAAAGAGTCAAATATTACCATTTCAGACTGCAAGAGAAGCATCAGCATCTCCGTGTTTACTCATGAAACTGAACAACAGATTGGTATTTTTAATAATTGAATTCCCACGTGATATAGGTTGACCGATTAAGTTAACAAAAATTAAGGCCAATTAGGCCCAACCTGAGACGAGTTTACAGGCAATAGGCATATGTCCACAAAAGGGCATTCTTGACAAATATTAGGTAGCAATGATAGGCAATCAAGAAATTGCACACTAACAGACTCACTTCAGCGACCAGAACTACGAAAGCAGATTCGGGCGCTCACTGAAATGCGCACCCACGCAAAACACACCCACCGCAGGTCCACTAAAACAAAATACAAATTTAGCGTTATCTCTCAACCCATTCAATGTTCCTTTGTGCAATCAAGCTGGAAACTGTTTTGTTGTGTTTTTTCAAAAAGAGGGCATGTTTAACAGTAATTTTATTGATGGCAATAAGACGAATAAGTCGATACACCGTTAATTATTTATTTATTATTTTCATATCCATCCTAACATCCTCAATTTATTGCTCAAATTTCTAAATATGATTACTTGTTTGAATATGGCATATTGTGTGTTGCACGTGGAGGTGCAATAGTGAATGTGCACAGAGCAGCAAATTTGAGGCAATGGGCCCAATGCGATAAGGCGAACGGGAGAATATGGAGGAGTAGCATTGGAGGGGTGAGCGAAAATGGTTCTGAAAGGTACTTTTACGCGGAAAGAGAGCAGAGGGAGGACAGCGATGTGAGAAACCTTGACAAGGGAGGCAGAAGAGGAGGGTGATTCTTTTAAGAGCACCGTATTCAGCAATGTAGCCCGACGAAATTGTCGCCTGCGAAGGGAAATGGTGCTCTGCGTTCATATGGGAAGGCCTTCAATGAAGTAGGGCGCAAATTGTGGCCTCCGATCCCCAATAGGCAGGCCACGTTTTTCTATGCTGGAAGGGACACCGTTGAGGAGAGTAAGGTAGTCTTCAAGACTATGGCATATGTCTCACACAAATTGATAATCATCTCAGAAACGTCATTAAAGACCTGGAGCAAGGTAGAAAGGGCATAAATTCAATATATAATGACTTGAGTAATAATGCAATAAACTTATAGGCGGCAGTAGGGACAACGAAGAAACATTGGCCAATAGAGAAGAACAATATTGCGCCGATTTCATCGGCGGAGAAAAGGAGGTAGTAGGAAAAGAAGAGAAGGTGTATACGATTGTTTTAGTGGATCGGTGGTTGTTGTGGATTGAGTGATTGTGTATATTTGCGTGCAGTCGATGCTATGGTTACGTTCACGGTCTCTGGAGTGAGCGGGTTAGTTTGGAATTCTTTAATTACTTATGATGGTTTCCCAGTATTCATCACAAACGCTTTTTAAGGGCAGATTCTTGCGAACTCTGTTGGCGGCATGTAAAGATGCGCTGTGCTGTGATGTTAAGTTGGTTTGAATGTAAAAAAGGTAGTTTAGTAGGTGGACTTGTACTCTTGCCGCCTAAGCTCATTATTCAGACGTTTGTCACTTTCACTGTGGGCAAACAAGGACCAATTAAGTCTTTTCTTGATGGTAAAGAACTCCTCAAAGCCTATTTGCTAATTCATGCGTCAGATTTTTTTTTGCACCACAGAAAAGGAGGCGGAATTGCTCCTCAAGCCTCATATGATATCTTTTTTTAGGCAGCTATGATCCGCGTGACCAATTGTAAAAGTATTGTGTGAGTAATAGGAAGACTTAAGATCAGAATATTTCTCTTTATTAGAATAAGTCATTGCGCACTTTGGGTAATCTCGGAAGAGCGCAGGGCGCACCTTTCAATGAAGTGTAGGCGGCTCTGAATTGGTTTCGTAGTAGTTGCATTGTTGCATAAGCGTGGTTTTTCAGCTGACGTTGACGTTCTGTCTTTTGCAATTTCATTAGACTAATGCTAACTTGGGCCGCCGTAAATGTATGATACATGCACACGGTCACTTTCAAAGTGTTAATTGTCTTAGAAAAGTATGTTCAAATGATGAATGCCACGATGTGTGCTGCTATTCGTGAGATTTGTGCCATTCTTCCAGATTATCAAACCACCGGTGGTATTATCATGCATGAGGCACTTCGGCATTTCTTGCCTGACGTTGTTGCACTGGCACGAATGGCTTCCCGATGTGATGAAATAGATGGCCACTAAAACGTTGATGTTCTTGTGGTTGTTTGTGAACCTTTGTAGGTCTGAAAGAGAAGAGGACACCGTTGAAGCATGTGACATTAATTGGTCAACGCGGAGGCAGTGTGGAAGTATTGATGACGGAGTTATTCCTAGATGGCAATGGGGAGACCGATAAGGGACCGCCAACAGGAGGAGAGCAGGCAAAAGTGGCACACGAGGAAAGTGAAGAAAGCCCAATGTTGGGGCATTGCCAGATTGAAATTGAATCAACGCACTGAAGCCCGATGACAGTGCGTCGCAGAAGACTCATAGAATTGGTGAAACTACTACCACTACTACTACTAGAGCGACAGGTGCCCGCTAGGAGAGGAATAACAATTGGAAGAAGTGGAAGGCTTTTCTTGTTAACATATCAACAAACTGATCTATGAACATGAACTGTTAGTTACATGGTCGCCCTATTATCTGCATCAGCGTGAGTAAAGAGGAGTTGTTCTATTGGATGCCGACTGACGCCTATTTTACCTGCCTCTTCTACGGGAAGCAACAAATTGCCCTCGTTAATCTTCTCTTCCGCTGTAAAGTAGGAGAACTCTTGCTCTCCAATGGCCAAGAATGTGACGCCAACTTCCACCAATGCTTCAAAAGAATGTATATCAATGGCTTACAGATGGGCCTGTAGATAGTTTCACCGGCGGTGGCTCGCGTTGTAACTCCTTGGGCCGGCGTCCATGCAGAGAAGACACATTTTCAGTCAATGTTCACTTGTGACCCATTGCACCACACCACTGGGGAGGACTACGTTGGCTTGAAGATGAAGTGAACGCTCACAGATTTGCTTGAGTGCTTCTTCTACGGACTCAGAGTCCTCTCCCCATGGCAATGTCCCCAATTGTAATTCGTCCTCTCCTTCTGCCTCTGTTTCTCTTGATTTCGTGAATTGAGTTTCAGTTCCACATTCTATCTCTGATAACGATTCTTTCCCACCTAGTCCTCCTTCTGCCTTTTCCTCTCTTCCACTAGTCTTCCTTCCTTTCCTCCGTCCCCGTCCTTATCTCCGCTTCAGCCCTCCACTCGTCACTCGGTCTTGACCCTTGCCAAAGCCATTGACTGACTCGGTCAAACTTCTCATTCCAATCTCCTCGGCCATTCCGCCCTCATTTTTCAGTTTTGCGGACACTTCCACCTCCAACCCTAATTCGACATCTTTCTTCACTACTCCATCTTCCTCCTTTACTTCACCCACAGTAGGTAAGGCGGCGTAGTGTATATCGGACGACGCCTTTGGTGACTCATTGCCGACATTGGCTGCAGAACGACTTTCAACTCTGCCCTTGTTCAAAAGAGGGCCTCTCCATTCCTCTCTCGGCCGCTTCCAAGACACACTGTTGACTTCTAGCACTTTTGGCAGTAACGATTAAGTACTCTTATGAGTGGGCCGATGCTGCGCTGACTGGGATTGCGTCGACCAGGCTACTCGGCTGCTGTCACAGTCCGCGCACTCGCCTTCACTCATCATGGAACAAGTGTCTGGGTGTGCACACAAAGTAAAAAGGAGGTAAGTTGAATGGCCCAAACGGCAGAGACGAATGGGGGAGGATGGCGAGGTGAGCGCCTGTCGGCAGACTGCTTAAGGAGTTAGCGGAGAGACAAACAAACCACTTTTCTCCTCGTCACGAAGACAGGGGTTGCACTCCCACGGTTCAGCCTCAGGTATCGATGGCACGCATGACATGATGCTGCCACGCCTCTCAACGCCATATTCAACAGATGTTGACCATGACGCTGGAGGTAAACTCGCCGACCTGAGCGACTGATTCGTCACTGCAATAGCCATGAGACGGGAGAATGACATAAGGCCGAGCAAACGACCGGCACTGGAGATGAACCCGTCGGCCACCACGACTGACTCTTGGCATATTAATTGATCAGTTTGTTGATATGTTAACAAGAAAACTCCTCCACTTCTTCTGGTTGTTCTTCCTTCTCTGGTGGGTACCTGTGACTTTAGTAGTAGTCTGGGACGCACTTTCATCGGGCTTCAGTGCGTTGTTTTAATGTCAATCTGGTAATCCCCTAAACGTCGGCTTTCTTCACTTTCCTCGTGTGCCACTTGTGGCAGTTATTCTGCAAATATGTGTGCACGGTTCGCCCAACCGCAGTTGAATACCGTTAACTCCCTTCTTCGTCGAGCTCGATGGATACCACGTACACGCGACATCAGGCATAATCGACGATTCAGTAGGCCAGTGTGGAAAGGTATGTGCGCACTAATTCGCCAACTCTCTTCATCCTCCTGACTTCTCAGTATTGAGCTTTTTAAATACGTGCTTGGTGGGTGGGAAGAGATCCATCAAACGAAGTAGAGGGCGTTTATCCGACATAACCCTCACCTTAGTGGCTTTCTGTTGTACCAACGAAAGGCTTCTGGTCCGTCAGGTGAAGCCAGTGGGATTCCTTCTTTCGTTCCTTGGAGCGGAGGATGCTCCACTTGTAAAACACTCCAGCGCTGGGGATATCGTCAGCGGAGGGGCGGTGGTGGAGAATGTTGGTCAGCGAGGAATTGACGAGGAACGCACTGTCACACTGCGAGGCCAGTCACCCGTCGCTTCCCTCATAATCGATTTGTGAAACCCGTTTAGGGATAGTTGAGTGCAACTCGTCTTCAGAATGACTGAAACTCATTGACTCGCTGACTAAACTGTCAACGCCCGACCGACGTTTACGCGGTGACCTGCATACCCTGCATTCCATTCAACCCTTTTGGCTTTCCTTTCCTTCTTCACGCATTTGTGGAGCTGACGCATTTTTGGGGAAAGGTATTGTGGTTATTAGTTTTGCGATTCTCTTTTCATCCGCCTGACTTCTCAGGGAGGCACTGATCCGTGGGCGGTTATCTCGTCTTCCAGCAGTGCTATTTTGACTGTGGGGCTCATAGCGAACGTTTTGCAGTGAGCAGTTATTGTGTCACTTATTGGTTTACTTGGAGTGAGAGAAGCCGACGTACGCCAGTTTAGTGGAGGGAGTTAATGTGCAGTGGGAGCGTGGGTGGGTGGGTGGATTTTGCTGTGGCAGTAGTGGTGTAAATGCTGCCTGCCCTGACTGAGTGACTGAATGAGTGAGTGAGGGATCGACTGAGCGAACTTGTAGGTTTTGATTTGAAGGTCTCGTTGCTTTGCGACTTGTTTGAAGATTTATTCCCCTTCATAGGCCGTATAAATTTATCTCGCGTCTCCGTCGGCGTGTCTGTCTTCTCATGGGAACGCCTGTGATCGAAGCTGACTTGTTTTTCTTTGTGATGAACCCATGATCAAGGAGGTTTCTCACAATTGGTAGCTTGGCAGCGCCGAGGTTGACGACGTACGGTTTGATGTGGTGCAAGAAGAACTAACTTGACCTTCTCGACGCGTTTCGTAATCGTTAGCAAGTCTCGTCTCGCCTGGAGTTTGTCTTGTTCTGGTGACATTGGACATGACACTTCAACAGACGAATCAATAGTTAAATCATTGACTCAGCGACTCAGAACGGCTAAGCTTGCACCAACATCAAACATAACTTGTTATTCACATTCGGGAGCATGTGGGAGCAACAAATATGTCGTGCTTGCCCTGCTCGGACATGGATGTGGATGATTTGGACAATTTGTTTGACCTGCTCCCGCTTTACTAGAACTAATGAATAAGTTGAGTAAGATAAGTTGAGTAAGAGGTGCGACCACAGCAGGTGAGCGAGCTTTACCATTCATGTTGGAAGCAGTGTTCCATTCCGAAGTGTGTGGTGGGTGTGTGTGGTGTGTGGGTGTGTAGGAGTGCCGGGTAGAGCCCCACGCTAACCGGCCGGACATAGTTAGAAGTGCCCTGCCCGATGTAAGAAATCAAGTCGTCTATCTATCATATCATCTATCTGCTATTTTGGGACATATTTGTGACTACACACATTATTATTGTTGCTCTATTTTGCACCTCGTGAGTGCGTCAACCTGCTGTTGATGGAAGCTGGAGTACTCCACTTCTTTTAATTCCTGGACGATGAAGAAGTGGCTACAGGATTGTGCGAGGAAAGGGGACTGTGGACATAGGCGGTAGAAGGTAGCACTTTTCCAGGCGAAAGGTGGGGAAGCAGGTGGTCGCAGTCTTTCGGTATGTGACACGTGAAAGGGACTTGGAAGCGAGCGACATTTGCCATGAGGGTGGAAGCGGATGCATCGAGATAGGACGGGGAGTCACTCGCGCCTTGGTCGCCGTAGTCTAATGCTCGGCATAGCGGGCCTTCGGCTGAATGGTGCGACTCTCACCTTTTTCCTCCGTTGAACAGGCAGGCATGCGCAGGAAGCAGGGCAGAGTAGGAGGCGGCAATGGGAGAGGGCCTTGACTGACGTGGGTTTTTGACCCTTTGTCTGCCCATATGACAGAGAAATGCGAAGGCGAGAGTGACGAGATGCACACACGGAGTGGCGTGTCTGTGAGGCTTATGGAGAGAGGAGAAGTGGCTTCTGCGTTTGTATGTTCTTCTCCACTTGAACCATGTATTGTGGACAGAGAACACTGCACTTATCCGCACCACAGATGAGAAGAGAGTGGGGAGCGCATAATCAGTGGTTTAGGGCAACGCGGCTAGCCGTCTCCAATGTGTAGGAAAGATGCTCGCGATAGTGGAGGTGGTAATGCCAGAGTTTCGACTGTTACAAGATGATGGCTCAAAGGAGGAGTTCTGAGGATAACCAGAAGCATGATAGGAGAAAGAAGAAGAAGAAGAAGGAAGAAGAGAAGAAGGGCACGGATGGGTGCGGGACAGGGGATTTGTGGTCAAATAAGGGAAATAGAAAAGGAAGGAAGGGGGAGGGAGGGAGGGGAGGGAGAAATGAAGGAATGAGGGCAATAGAGGGCGAGGAATCGTTCATATCACTCTCATCTTGAATTTGAATATCGAGGCGAATAATAAGGTTGACAGGCGGCCCTCTGACGAATCAGTAGAGAATGTGCACATTTTGCAAGGTTGCTGCGGGAGAGAATGGGCTAAATGGTGAGTGGCCGAGAGAAGTAGATTGGGCTAGTTGATTTATGGAGTTATCGCAGTTGTAGCCAAATGTGTGCGAGAGCAGGGCAACCAAATTGGTAGAAGAAGGTGGGGTTAGAGCTTGCGCGAAGATATTGGGCAGATACAGATGCAGAGAAGCAGAAGCGAAGGCGAGACGAAGGCGAAACCAAGGAGTTGAGGGCGTTTCCATGAACGGGTCGGCAGTTTTCGGGGTAAGCGGTTGACAGTGAGCTTGCCATGGCGGCCTCATCGCATAGGGTTGAAAGTCCAGCCAGAATGGCCAACGACTGCGTGCCCTTACCGCCCCACGAGAGTATGGCCTACGCCGCTGCCGAAAGCAGCACTACATACTCGGGTTACCTGACGCTTAATTTTAACCCTCACACTAACTGTCTGAACGAGTCCACTCACGAGTGAATGCCAAACCGCGGCATGCCAGAATTTACTGACGCGGCATTATCGATTGCAAAAGTTGCGTGTATCGATAAATTTTGAATTTGTTGACGGCCCTTTTCTTTTTCCTTCCTTTTCGCACACAATGTCACTTTGCGAAATTGACCCTTGTTTTCTCTGCTTGCTTGCTTTCTTGCATCCGAATGAAGGGCGGTGGAAAGTCGCTTCGTCACATCGGTCCCGACGAATGTGGCCGACACTCTTCGGCACTTTGGATCGAACTTGCAGTCTCCGAAAGCAGAACTGCGCGGTGTGGACGGGCAGGTTGACGGTAGCACTCCTTCTCGGTAAGTTGCCTCGTAGTGCCGGTCGTTTGCTCGGCCTTATGTCATCTCTTCCGTCTCATGGCTATTGCAGTGACGAATCAGTCCGATCAGGTCGACGACTTACCTCAGCGGTCAATGGTCAACATCTTTGAATATGGCGTGAGAGGCTGCAGCACTGTCATGCGTGCCACCGATACCTGAGGCTGAGCCCGTGGTAGTGCAACCTTGTTCTTCGTGAACGAGAGGAAAGTGGTCAGTCGTTCTCTTCCACTAACCTATGCAGTCCATTCCAACAGGTGCTAAACCTCGTCATCCTCTCCACAATGCCTCTAGCGTGGCGTTTGTTGCCATTCAACTTGCCTCCAACGGCGTCAATGCCTCTATTCAATGCCGCCTTTTACCCTTTACCCACTAATCCCGAAGTGGATGAGGAGGACGAAGTATGAGGAGAGGGGTTGAGTAGAAAGGAAGTGGAAGTGGAAGTGGACGTGGAGTGGGAAGTGGAGGGCGAGGCGGGAGGTGAAGCCAGAAACGAAGTTGTCAGCACAAGGGAAATGAAGCGTGATGCCCAGAGATTTGGGAGGAAAGGTGAGACCGAGTCAGAGTCAGAGCCAGAGTCAGAGTCAGAGTCCAATGGCTTTGGCTTTCGGCTTTGGCTTTGGCTTTGGCCTTTTGCAGGAGTGAAGACAGACAGTGACGAGTGGAGGGTGGAAGCGCAAGAGTGCGGTGGGAAGTTGTTGGGTGGAAAACGGAGACAGAGACAGAGGAGTCTTATGTATTGTATTCTGTAGTACGGAGTACGGGAAGGCCCCAGGATGTTGGAGATGAGTTGGGAGAGGTGGAAAGAGAAGGTGGAATCAGAAGCGGAGTAAGAGGTGGAAGTAGAGGTGGAAGTGGAGGTGGAGGTGGAAGACAGATAAAGAAGGGCAAGGGCGGAGGCCGGAGGCGGAGGCGGAGGCGGAGGCGGAGGCGGAGGGGACGCGGAGACGGAGACGGAGACGGGGGACGGGGACGGAGCAGAAATGGAAGCGGATTCGGCGAACAGGGTGACGGGACGAGGACGAGGGCGGAGACGGAAAAGTGGAAGCAGAAATTAGGAAGCGGACATGGAAGGCGATTGCCGGAAGACGAGGCGCGGGCGGGGACGGACGAAATGGAGAAACGATTGTGAGAGAGGGCGAGAGGAGAAGCTGAAGAAGGATAAAGCATGAGAGATTTAATTTTCAGAGGCAAGAATACGAAATGAAAGCATGAAATCAAGGAAGGAGAAGCAGAAGAGAGGAAGTGGAAGAAGAGGGAGAAGGAGAGGGGGAGAGGGGGATGAGAAAGAAGAGGTCGAATCGCATTGGAAGAAAGGGCAAAAGATGAGGACTCAAGCGGTGGAGAAATTGGTGTATGCGTGGGGTGGGGAGAAGAAGATGTGAAAGAACATTGGCCACGGGAAGAGATCTGAGTCTGGCGGGATGACTCTTGAGGTGCTGAAGAAGCACTTCAACGCATCCGTGAGTGGTCAGCTTACTTCGTCTTATGGTCACGTAGTCTTTTCGAGGAGTGTGGTGCAATGGTTTACCAGTGATCTTCGACTGAAAGAATGTCTTCTCTGCGTAGTTGGCAAATCGATGCGAGTTGCAGCGAAGAGACAATCGGCGAAGCCACTTGCAGGCCCCCTCTGTGACCGATCGCGGGCAACATTTCTATGGGAAGTGGAGTTCTGGAAAGAAGAATGTCTCCGAGTTCGGCCGAAAGAAAGCGCTCGAAGCATCCGTGAGTGTTCGCTCACTCTCATCTTAAGATTCAACGTAGTCCTCTTGAAGGAGTGTGTGGCAATGGTTCAATGGAGCGTCTTTGACTCAAAGAGTTAGTGTGTATGTCTCCACAACAGTTGCCCAACCGAACGCGTGGCAGGGGAAGACCCGCCGACGAAACCAGCCACAGGCGGATCTGCCACACGTTGGTGGACCCGTTCTAAATTGGAAGATGTGTCTGAAAGATGATTGACTCTGAGCCCCTGGAAGAAAGCGCTCAAACGGAATCCGTGAGTGTTCACTTTACTTCGTCTTAACGATGAAAGTAGTCCTCCTTGCGCCCAGTAGTAGTGTGGGCATGGGTTCACGAGTGATCTTCGACTGGGAAGAGAATGGTGTCTCCTCCTGGCATAGGTGCCAACCGGAACTCAGCAGTGAGGAGCTCCGTCCACGAAGCCATCAACACGAAATCGTAAGCGAGCAGTGTACATGTCTTCAAGTGTTGGTGGAAGTTGTTAATCAATGTTGAGGCCAATAAGCGAAGTGACTTCTCTTAATTTTGCAGCGGAGAAGAAGATTACACGCATCTTTTTGGTTGCTTCTGGGAAAGAAGTAGATGGCCTGAAGTAAGGTGGTAATCATGGTGAGACACGAAAGTGACGAGCAGCGGAATTGAGGAGCCGAGAGGCGGGAGGCCGGCGAGTCCGCGGAGCGGGAGCGGAAACGGAAGCGGCGAGTCGGGGAGTCAGGGAGTCGAGGGAGGAAATGAGGTGTGCAGAAGCTCTGGCGGTTGCAGTTGGCACATGCATAGGTGAGTGGATAAGGGAGAGGACGCAAATGTGAAAGCTTTGTCCCTGAAGTGAATACGTGGCCTTGAGTAAGGACCGTGCCCGCATCAGAATTTACCTTTCACCAAATTGGATCGTTGGTTAAAGCGGCGAGTGGCTATGCAGACGGACTATTCTCTTCTGGTGCAGAAACTACGAAGACCGGGGATTGACAACCCAAGACGCCAACAGAACATTCAGCCCAGAAATCCATGAATCGGGCTGCATGAATGTCGTTGTTGGAGATGTTTCCAAGCACAGTGGTGGTTGAGCGACGCTTTCAACACTAAGGGAAAGAGGAGGCCTTCTCGGATGTCCTGTGCACTTAAACGGTTGGTTTCTCGGTCAAGTCAGCAGGTTTAGTGCTTCGCACAATCACCGTAGCCTCAGAGGCCTCACATACTTCTATTCGCTTTGCCAAATTTGCCCTCCAAAACCGTGCCAATTTTCCAACACTCACCATTCCTAATGCCGTGGAGAAGATGCAGAGCCTAGTCTGCTACGCGCTCTCCTATTTACTAGAACTTTCTACCCACTCCACTCCACCCCACTCAACTCCACTCCACTCCACTCCTCTCCCACTTCCACCTACTCCATCGGGCTCGGCTCGACCGGCTTCGGGCTCGCGGCTCGGCTCGACTCGACTCGATAGACTCCACTCTGTTTAACACCAACTACGTCATCTCTCACCTTCCACCCCTGTCACCGGGGACAACTTTCGCTTTCTTCTCCTCTCCTCTCCTATGCCTCTGCTATCCCTCTTCCTGCCGTCTGCTATCCTCTCTTCGTTCTCTTCCTTCTCTTCTCAACACCATCACAATTGTCTGAATGGTGACATCCTTGGACCTCTGCAATA
>QEYB01001087.1:0-27446 GCA_017562135.1 Dipylidium caninum
AAAAAGACAGAAGATTCATGTGGCGACGTTCCCCGCCTCTCCGTTCACTCTCCTACATGTGAGTGCTTGTTACCAACGTAATGAGGAGACTCCGCCCATCTCCCACCACACCTCATTACAGGTAGAATGCTCCTATTTGCAGAGTTGAGCGACGTTGACCGTGAGTTGTTTCGGGCTGGCCTTGTCATATACTCGCAGGCCTCTAGTAACACCATTCCAAATGGCGTCGTTAGTGGTTTACACTCCTTAAAATTCTCCTGTTGCCTGAATGCAGTCAAATCTGAGTCGTGTAAATTCGATGATGAGAGGGCAATTTTAACCATTCTTCTGGTTCTTGCCTGTTCCTCAGCTTCAAAAAGCATGGATTTCTCAGCACCGCTGGCTATACACAAAATGGATGATTTGTATTAAGGCTGAAGACAATATTTAAGGAGCTTTGTCTAAATGCCTGATAGACTTGCCATCTCCTTTTTTCTAAGCATTCCCAAGTCGCTATGTTTGCTCCAATTGAGACTGACATCTGATGCATTATTATCTGGACACCTAATGTCCCCCGACTATTAAGCTAGAACACGAATTGCGCCTTTCGTTCTCTCTCCATTATCATCCTCCTAACAGCAGCTTTTGTTGTCAGTGAAATCTAAATTCATGCGAGAATCCATACCTCAATTCTCGGAACAACTTTCGATGCTCAATTTGGAGGAAATTTAATGCTCAGTGTATTTGGAGAGTTTAAATGGCTTGAAGCATTGTGAGTGTAGAGGCCTAAGCAGAGGCTACGGCTTTAATGTTCAGCTAATAATTGAACATGAATGTTGAGTAAAAGTGACGTTGTTTGCTCTGGAATCACTAGGTGCTGCAGATCTTGTTCCATAAACCCAAACATAAGAACTAATATGAACTGTTAAGTTTAAGTAAGGAAATCAGCGGCACCTACTTCCGCTAGCGAGAGCATGCGAAACCTATCTTCGTGTTCATAATTGTTCATATTGTTTTATTTTCAATTGAAGGAGACATAGAGATCGTGTTACAAAGAAGAGCTAACAGTATTTGCACATAGATTCCGAGCATCTGCTATTCGCCTTAGGCATAAACATGGTAGTAGAAATGAAGATTTTTAGGCTCCTCGTAGCAGATCGTGGCTTACACTTACACGTGCTGTTCGTAGTCGCGTAATTTTCCTCCATTGTGCATTCACAGACTCGCCGATGAACACATTCTTTTTCATACGCCAAATCTTATGTCTTCTCTGGCCATCTCGTCCAAAACTTCTTTGAATTCATGGTTCATGTTGAGGATGACATCCTGATTTTCTCCGCCTTCCTTCATCTCTGTTGCCGGTTCCCGCATGATAGCCGTCATCCCGCTCACTTTCTGTTCCTTCGCATGTGACCTCACTGGTTCCCTTGTCCATTCTTCGTCCCATTCGGCCTTCCCTTCAAACGACGCCCCATCTTCTTCAACTACGTTTGTTTGCGTTGCTTCTTTATTACCAGCAAGTTCTTTCTTATTTGCACCACTTCGTAGGCATGCGTTATGACAATTTCAGATCCTCTTCTTGAAATTGCTCTCTTGCCGTCCGAAGGTAAATCCACCTGCGGCACCACCTCGGCCGATCCAGCTGTGTTCGCTTTCACTTCGTCTGTGCTCATTAACTTTCTTCACCTTTATTTCAAATCCATCTCCACAGGTTCGCCTGCTTTATCCTTCATTGAACTAGGAACTTCACCTAAGCGACTATAAAGAGTTTCACTGACTGATGGTCTTCTTCAAAAGAGAAAGAAGAAGCTTCTGCTTCTCATGTCGGATTCCACCTCGTACGTCTCGCTGCACTCCCTGAACTTACTTTCTGTGTCCCTGAAGCAAGTTTCAACAAATGGTATTTTGACATCTCTTTTACTTATCCATTGCTCCTCTTTGGTGTTTATGCCTTTTACCTCTAATGGTAACCTCTTGATTGTCAGCATATTCTACCATCCTGACATCGTGCTAGCCTGCTTCATGATGCTTTCATTGTCTTCGTTTTCACTTTCTCGAGCATCTCCTGTTGATGCGTCCGTTAAAATCAGATTCCTTCTTAGTTTTCTTGCCCCAGTTTCCCCATTCTCGACGCCTCCTCCAGCTCGCTTTTTGGTCCATTTTTCTCCGCATTGTCCAATAGGACTCTTTTCAACCTTACTCATATTAGTTATGTCGTTGATTGTCTCGGGTCTCCATGCGTCCTCATTTTTCACTGCCTTCGGTTCGGCCATCACGTCCATCCCAGTTACATCGCTGTACCTGTCAGATATTTTCGACATCTCCCTCTCCACTTATACTGTCCTCGCTTCTCGTCATTTCCTCACTCTCTCCTCATGACTTTGGATTTTCGTCCTCCGTAGCTTGTTGCAACTCTTCTGTCCTGCGCCAGCTCGACTTCCCTGATTGTGATTTTCAGTCTCGTTGACCTCTTCTATTCTCTTTCTCCGTCTCTCTGATTGGTCGACTTGTCTTCTCCTTTTCCAGTCGACTGGGTAAAATTCCCCTGAACTTTCAAAAAAACACTATTGCACAATTATTAACCGGAAGACATTTTATGTTGCAAATAAGAACATAAGAAAACGTCTACTACGTTGTGCAGCTGGGGCAGGTAGTAATTTCAACTGCGTATGTTCCAACGCGCATAAAAACAAGTTCTTTGTTCAAAACACTAACGTCTGCAGTCATTTCTACAGCGGAACATAACCACTCCGTATTTTGGTACTAATTTTCATGTAATCGCGACGAGTTACCATTTCACTTCCTCCTGAGAGTCGGCCTCTTTTGCCACTCCTGAAGCTCTCGTCTCACCGTAGCCATGCGCTTTCCGTCCTCCGAGAGGCTCTCCATGTCATCCGGTCGAAGAACATTGTCCAAGTGCTTTTCGATTTCCAGTTCACCGTTGGACGATTTCACGTACCTCCGCTAGGAGGGGGAGGGAAATAAACGGTCACTTCCACATTTCGTGGCACGGGGGCTTAACCAACGACGGACACAAGAGAGGAGCATACCGAGCATTGGTGTGTTTTCGAGGTTCAACCAAGCTGCTCTCCTCATACAGGCCACGTTGTACGCGCCTTATATAGAAGGTGCGCGGTCGGGTGAAATGCTGGCGGTTTGTGGTTTCAGGTAACAGCCGACGCGGATGTCGTATTCTACGGCATGTGGGTGAGGGTTGCGCACGGTTTTTTACGAAATCTCTCAGTCGGCAAACATGGTCATCCGCGATGCGCTTGTTCATGTGACATGTCTCGACAACAGCGTCAAGTCAGCGGTGGTGTCACAGTTAAACCGTGATAGTCACGGGCTGAAGTACTCACCATTCTCGAGAATGGCTCTTGTGGAGACGCTCCAGAGACGCTGAGGTACTCGACATTTAATACAGTCTAACAAAAGGTGGACGACTCGCCCACCAGCGAGGTTAGAAGCCACACGAGTCTCGTCGCCCACGGAGTAAAACAAGACATTAAGGGGATTCAAGGCCACACGGGGAGGTGGGGGAGAGTCCCGAAGTGCAATTGTTAAGGAACACCGCATTCGGAGAGCATTTTAGGACAAAATATCTTACGGAGCTGTCTGTTGTTGCTTTTGCATTAACGGGTAAAGTTCAATTTCTAGGTGATTTTAGCGTTCTCAGTCGTGTGGCTTCACACGGACTGTAGAAGAAGTCCTTCCTCCGTCGAAACGGTGTAAGGGAGAGGAATCACTGTGTCTTCTTTGACGTGAATGAGTCTGCCCCTCTTCCGCCGACAGCTGTTGTCTGCTGCCTACAAAGAAGTCGTCTGAATGATGGCACACGATTTTTTTTTGAAAGTCCCTCGAAATGGGTAATTAGTTTGCGTCTAAAGCGGTGCAGATGTATTATTTTTTGCCCAGGAATCGGCTTAAGTTGAGAAACTCTCACCACACAAGTATGCGATTTCGAAGGTGTACATCTCCGTACCGAACAGCGGAGGGTGAGTGCGAGGATATTGTTGTGCCACACGGACGTCGGAGCAGTCGAGTGGAGGTGAAGGCAAAAACATGCGGCTGTGCCAGCGTGAACGACGGGTCGGGGGTCCGACGCAAGTCGGCTTCCCCGGTGCGCCACACGACCGCCGACGAACAGCGCGGCTCGTCCGCGCGTGCGAGACGGGGACCCGAGGGCGCGCCGAACGACTGCGTGTGCCCGAGTGCAGCGTCGTCACCCGATGTCAGCCCTGGGAGTACTCTTGTTAGAGTTTATTCGGCCAGCGGACTCTTCTGTATTCCATTCTCACCGATACGCAATGTGTGGGAAGAGGAAGGTGAAAGTTAAGCCTCGGTCGTCGGAGGTTGAGGGGAATAACTGAAAGCGCCTTAAAAATCAGGTGGATCTAACAGGTATGTCATATTCCCTCCTGTTCATTCCTGTTGCCCGAAGGCGGACGTTTAACGCAAGGCGATCGGCGAGACATCGCATTGAAAGTGAAAGGGAGATTAGAAAAAATGGGAAGAAGAGGCGTAAAGTAGGGGGTAAAAGGGACGAATTGCGGCAAAGAGGAGGAAGATGGCAGTCTGGAGACTTGGGCAATTAAGACGAAGGAGGGATGGGGGGGGGGGGGGGGCGGGGGAGGGAGGGGAGAGGGGTTATTCACAATCTTGTCGGCAATCAAAGGTGAAAATTCCACAAGATAGGAGTAAACTAATGGTAGAAACGAGGAAGTTCTGCCCTAGAAGGGAAAGGGGGTGCATTCGGAAGAAGGTAGAAAATTTTAAAGATGAGCGAAAACCGCTAGTCAATCTGCATAGAAGGGGCGAATGCGGACGGAGGAGGCGAAAAGGAGAGATGTGGTGGTCTACGACGAGGCCGTGAAGCATCCGAAGAGGGATGTCAGGGGATGGGGGAAATTAACGAAGTGGTGCAGAATGGAAGGAACCTCCCTGAACAAACACGTACGTGGGCGCAGGAGTGAGGGAACGAGGCGGTGGATTGCTGAGATGTCGGCAAACGGGGGGCGTACGCGACATGTTAGTTTAGGAGGATTTGAATGGCTGAAGGCTGGGAGGCAGGGTACAATCCGAAAGAGAGACGTACTGTCTGGGTTTGGCGCCTTTTCACCTAATCACCGAGGTTCCTATCACCACTCATTGTCATGGCGCAGTGTCGTGCGGTTGAAGGCCAAAGAAACTCTGCTCACTCTATTTCAGGTGTTGCAATTTCCTATTTGACGAGCAGTACGGGCTTTCGAGGACAAAAGCCTCGGTTCCACCGCACTTTAGTGCTGAGCCACAACGAGCGATTGGCGACAGCCCCGAAAGACCACTAGACGCTGCCTCCGCATTCGAGGCGCAGTTGGTTGGTTTTTTGTCGCGGGCGTTGCTTGAAAGGCTTCGTTTTTTGGGTCTTTGGCAAGACTCCGTCGCTTCGTAATCCCCCTGGCAGGCTTCCACGAAAAATGTCTAATTTGTCGACCTTTGACTCATCGACACCCTGTCGACTCCGCGGTTGTGACGCGGCGATTGAGTCTAAACGCTAAAGCTCGAAAAGAATACATCTTTCACACGGTCACTCCGAATGTTTTATCAGTGTCCGTGAGAAACGTCAATGCACCCTGCCTTGACGTCCTCACTATCACGCAAAATTTCGAGGTGTACTTTGCTCAAAGAATCACGGTAATTTCATCGACGATGACGTCGCATGGTACGAGAAGAGTAGCAGATAAGACAAATGTGCCGATGAAGCCGACCCGAAGTCTATCGCCTGGACCGCAGAAAGCCGACTGCCCTGCAACACAGGAAAGTGGTTTGATAGGGAGAAAACGCGGAATTGCGTGTCCGGTGCAATAAGGCGTCAAAAGGGTTGAGAAGGAATTCGGCCAATTCAACCATGTGTGTCATTACTATTCCCGTCCGAATTCTGAGGAGACCACACTCTCCTGCAAAAAGAGGGAGTTTAAGGCAAACTATTCGCCTCCTCCTCCACTCTGACGATGACGAAATTGGTTAGCGAGGCAGCGACAAGAGAGAAAGTTTCTGCTCCACGCTCTGAACGACGCCTGTTTCCCTCTCGTTGACGGCCATATTTGTTTACCTCCTCCTCTCCTCCTCCTCCTCCTCCTCCTCCTCATTCACAACACCTCCTCACTCCGCCCCTTTTTAAACGATTCTGAACCTACGCATGAACGTGAGTTTTCCACGACGCAGTTGCTGAAAGAATGGAAGAATTTTTAACAAAATCTAAACTGTCCGCAACTACTTATGTTTTCCCCCGTGGATATCAAAGACTAGAAGAAATTGGATTAGTTTCACACGGATCCTACTTTAGACCACAACAGTTTATGCAGTTTCGAGAGTCTAATATCCGGCAAGAGAAGCATTTTGACGTGAGTGGTAGGTCTGATTGCCGTTTTCCTTTGTCTCCGTTGTCTCGGCTGTGCCAAATATCTTCAGATCGAGGAATATGGCACGGCTTGGGGGGATCTGGACGGTCTTGCACAATCGTGTCGAACAAATCACCTCTATTGAAGGTTGGGGGAGGGGGGGGGGGGGGCTGAGAGCCGTCGTCGCTGTTGAAGGGTGTTCGCGCTAAAGCAGACGACGTCGGATTAGTCGCGGTGGGAGTCTTCCATGTGAACGGCACACATCTACAGTGCACTCGGAGATTACAGAATTCATGCTCCACACTTGCGAGCATCGGGAGCGCTGAGGGCTTTTAAGAGACCACAGTCGTGGCAACTACGACGGAGAGGGAGCCGCAAAGAATTTGGTTAGACATCACCTGCCTTTTAGCTCAATCATTTTTGCCGGGTCCATTTCTCACTCGCCTTAGTAGCGAGGGTGGCGAAAAAGCATTTGGTCGGCTACTGAACAGTGGAGATTTTTTGAGAGTCGCGACGGAAGCGGAGACAGAATGCCCGACAAACCCGCCTCGGCAGCCACGGTATTGTCTGTATGAGTGCTGAGGAGCGGAGCGTGCGAGTCATAAAAACACATGCACACCCTCTTCAGTGGAGTGGCGCGGACTTTACTTCGGGCGCCAGCTCGAGTACTGAGGCTGATCGCGGCGAGCTCGACGAGGTGACAGTGAGGAGGCGAATTGCTGACAAACCACGTCCTCCCCCCTGGTGACTTGACGTCGGCAATGTCGTAAGAGAGACAGCCACATTATTGCGCTATCGTCTTCTTCTGGGTGTACGAGTAAGTTGGTAGAGCGAATCCAACCTCCACTGGAGCTGCAGTGGAGGTTGCCTCGACCCTAACGCGAAGTCATCATTGACATTTCGTGTACTGTGAAATGGCTGACTGTCGAGTTGCCGCCGTTAGGTTTTATCCCCTCTGCACCGTCTGAGGGCATCGCGGCTCCGAGCCCAGTAGTAATCGTCTCCCGTCATTTCTGTCCTTTCTCCACTTTCCTTATTTGCCTTTAACACACACACAAATAAACCCCCTGGAAACCGTCCGCCTGTAAACCTGCGAGTAGAGACTAAGCGATTGAAAGCGTTGTGGGGGCCCGATGCAAAGAAATTTTGCCTAAAGGTGGTCAGGGGGTCTCCACAGGGGAAGGGGGAGGGGGCTCAGTGATAGCTGGGGCTGGAAGTGGATCCCGCCTACAACACATACCTCCTCCAGTCGGACGGAGATAAAGCGGATAGGGAGGATGACACTCGTCACTTCCCCTGGGTAATTGGGCCTACGGGAACATTCATTAATACTTCAGCCTGGCGGCTTATGTTCTCCAAATAGCTGCGCGCTCGAGAGGGGAATGGAATTTTACACTTGAGGAGTGTCATTGTGGGCGAAAATTGTGCCTCTGAGCCTTTTAGCTGCAGTGCCTGCCGTGCATGGGGCCCGTCATTAGGGACGAAATTCTGATCAGACACCGAAAGCGGAGTAAAGCCCACCACACGCTGCGAGCGATGAGAAGCCCCACCCTCGTCAACCACAGGCTTTGACCCCCCAACCCTGACAGAGGCGTTCACTCCTGCCGCGAAATGGGACTTTGGGCGACATTTGGGGCCGACCAAAGTGGCAGGCTCTCCCGCTCCATGACTGACACCTAAACTGTTCTGCTCGTGTGGTTTCTCTTTCTTCTGAGGAAGCTTCGAGGCAACTCCGTCGCCTGCATTGCTACTGACATCGGCTGGGCAGAGTTACTCGCTGCCACTTTTCCTGTGAGACGGGGGCGAAAGGGGGCCGGGAATGGGATAACGGCGGTCTCCCTGGCACTCGGAGCAGCCTGTGTGTTCAACTATTTTGGCCTGACAGATCCCCACTTCCATGCACGCACGTGGTGGTTGTGGCAAATTCTCTCTGCACTGTGCCACTGACCGGCGAGCCAGTCGTTTGAGAGGGCGGCCCCAACTGGCTGAGGGGCATCTCTTCGGACAGGTTGAGGAGGCAGGACTCGGACAAAAGTTGCGTCGTGTTGAATTTGGACGCACAGCATCGGAAGAATTGCAGGATCCCATGTTGCGCATAGTCACGGACGGAAAGGCTCTCTTGGGCGTTGAAAACTTGCTTTGATTGGTAAATCACCTCTTACCGTCGATATTACTCGGATACAATAAGGAGGCGAGCTATATGAGCAGTGAGGGAGGTAATAACGAAGTTGGACCAGAACAAGCGTTCACGAGGATCGGAGACACGTGAGATTCGCGGCACCCCTCTCAGGAACGTGTTCGCACAAGAATGAAATGAACAACTCGTAAATCGGACTGAATTTTAGTTTGATGTGGTCTTTATGGTTGGAAACACGGCTGTGATCCCATCTTACCACGCTTCTTACGAGTTTCTTCAGTGGCCGGTTGTGTGTGTGTGTGTGTGTGTGTGTATGTTTTCTTCCTGACGCATTTGACTTATGGTTAATTTGCATATGATGAATTCGGAGGTGAAATGGAATAGACACTGGAGAGTAGGAACTCCACAAGGAAGATACAAATGCTCAGCTCAATGCTATTCTTCCTCCACAATTTCAGGGATGGTTTTTTTTTCCAAAACTCACTCCTTTTTTTCCAAATAAGGACAGTCCCGTCTTCCCTGGCGCCTTCTCGCTGTTGAGCGACTGACGCTTCCTCAGGCAAAGACGTCGTCCACTTCGCGGTCGGTGAGGCCTGGCAGCAGAACTTCCTACGCAGATGTGGTCGGAAACTGCGGCAATCAACCGACCGTGTGGTGGCTGACGCTCCGTATAGTAAGGAGTTGCGTTACTCTAAAATCACCGCTCACAGGGTTTCACATTTTATTTAAGTGGCAATTCTTGTTGTCCCAAACACCCCATGGTGCAAAGTGTGGCAATCTCCTCCTTTACGATATCCATTTGGCACTGGGCGCCACTTAAATTCCTCTTAACACACGGTTTATTACAGGACCAATTAGATTTATCACTTAAAGCACCTTTTCAAACTACTGTGCCCCAGAGTTCGTCTGGGGAATCGGCGGCGCACATAGTCTTCCACGAGGGAGCGTTTCCTGACCACGACACACGGGCACCTTTCCAGTATGACTTGCAGTAAAGGCGAGCTCCTAACAAAGTGGAATCCGCTGGAAGGGGTTGCGCCACTGGCCTACCCTTCCTCGGGCCTTCCCCGGGGCTGCACGGCCATGTCAAGTGTGTCAGGTCAAGGAATTCACACCCCAGTCTCTCTCTTTCGAACATGGGCAGAGGTTAGACGGCCTCCCCTTGAATGCGAGTATCTTATATCTGCCAAGGGAATTGCAATTATGTTGATTAGGTGTTTTTTTATATACAAGTTGGAACAGAATGGCGCCCAATCGCGTGGTCAGTGAATGGCTACTCCACTCCTCGAGTCTATGAAACAAACGCTGTTTTTAAAATCAGTCTACTTCGCTTTGACGCAGGACAGACATCAGTGCGTTTCATTTCCGTCGTCTCGACTCCCCATGGGCCAGTCTGAGTTCTGCCCCTTAAAGGAAAATTGCAGACACTGCGATGTGGGAAGCGTCAGAAATCCTCTCTGGCACCTTGTGCGTCGGACTAAGTTATTAGACGATTCGGAGAAGGTTATGAGTTGGGAACGGGACGGAGCGGGCTTTGCCACAACCGACAAACCACGAGCAGTTTACTGTACCCCTCAAACAGGTTGCTCCCTTAAATTCAGCTTTGCAAAGTTGTGGAGACAAGGTGACTACGCCTCGTTACGTCTTCAAGAGCGAGGTTTTGGGACTCGGCGTGGGTGATCAGCCTCTTCTCCAGTCCTGGTCAACCTTGCACAGGTCATTCAGTGGTCTGCCGACGTAATCCAAGAGTAATACGCCTTTTAGACGCCTTTCCAACCTTTCAACTTCGATACGAATGTGAACATGAGCCGACATTCTCTGGACGATTGGCTGTGGGTGGATGGCGCAACGGAGCCGGAAGAAGAAGGTGCTCTGTTAGAAGAGTTGGATGAAATTCCTCCTTAATTTTAAAGTGGTTTGACCTTTTTGGTGGATCACAGTGACGATCTGCCCAAATCTGGTTCATTTCAACTTCTCACGATGTTCAATTAGATTTACACAATGAGATTTTGCATGAAACTGATTTCTGCCGCTTTGTGGTTGGCTTTGAAGCACCCAAATTTTTGTGAGGTAGGAAAAGATGCCCAATTCCTTGAGCAATGGATGGATTGCACACCGAAAACTGGGCTTGCGGGCGAGTGGGGGGCAACTTTTGTCTGCACACGACCACACGACATTCGGTGGGATGTGGTCGTGTCCTCTGTGTGATTCGCCACGCGCCGTGTATCCTTGCGAGTGGTCGTAACTCCCAACTTTTTCTATGCCCACTGGTCATGAAAAACAGCGTCTAAAAAGTGACCACAGACACCTCAGGTTCACCTGTCTTCTGGTTGCGAGGCCGCAATAGCTCCGAATGTTGCCCCTCAACCCTCCTCCGACGTCGCCTTCTCCGGCCATCTTCTTCAGCCAAAATATTACTTGCCAAATGTTCGTTTTTGCGGGTATTCCTCTTTTTTGTTGGGTGTCAGTGCAGCTATAAAAATGTCTGCTTGTGCACCCTGGTGACCACACTATTAACTATTTGCGGACATTTAAACGATATCAGAGTCCGTTGGTTCTGGAAAAGCTTATTTGCAGAAACGAGTTTGGTCGCGTTGTGCTCCCAACCATGGAGACAAGTTGGTTTGGACAGGCGTTACCCTTGACAGGTATGACCTTGAACGCCTGCCCTGGTGGGGGGGACTTTTCACTTTTCGGGACACCATCTCCTCATAGGAGAAATTCCTCTGGGTAACAGTGTCTACCATGAGAGGAGGCCTCTTCACTGTGCCGAGCTATAGCACCAGAAAGCATTGGTAAAATGGTGCTGTTTTTGGATCGACCGTTTTCTTGCCTGGGACCACATTGCTCCAGCCTGGTGAATGTGCCTCCTGTAGTTGGTCGGCTTCAAGCTCCCCCCCCCCCCTCCTGTTCGCCCCAAATACACCCATCTCCAACCACCCACCCACCCACCCATCCATCCATCCATCCATCCATCCATCCATCCGCCCGTCCGTCCTTCCGTCTGACCTAATTAGGTACTGGGTTTGAATCGCAACAAAAGAAATAACCTCTCGCGGTTAATCAGTGTTTATGTTTTGTCACCTCTGCGGACACTGTGAATGTATTTCAGTGAGGACAAAGTTGTTTATGAACACTGGCTCTTCCTACGTAGCCATCAAAACCCATTTTCGTAGCCGGATCTTTTGCCGTGTGCAGGAAAAACGGGATTTCGTTAGAAAAGCCATTTCTGAAAGGGCCACGTGTCCTACAATATGCGCTCCTATTAATGATAGATTTTTTCCAGAAAAATCTCAAATGTAACGCAAACGCCATATTCTGAGGTGGCTTCCCGAGTTCTTTACTGGCAAAGATGATTTCAAAATGATGGAAATCCATCATTTGCTATGTCTCAATAACCTATTTTTAAAAATATCGACAACGTAAAATTCTGTCCCGACACTCGCGGCCAGGCTCCAAAAATTACAGCTTAGTTAATATTTCCTAAAGTCGATATAAGGGAAACTTATGTAATATTGGTCGGTGGAAGTTGTATTTAGTAATAAAGGTTGTCACTCGATGTCCTTGAAGCCGCAGAATTAGAGTTGAGCATGCGGTTCTAGTTAGCCGACTGGCACCTCCTCTTCGTATGATGTTGTTTGCTTTAACTCTGCTTCCGTGTTCGATGGGTACCACTTGTTAGCCTTTCATTTTCTCACCCATTTCCTAAAGTAACGGTTTTCAATTTTGCACGCTCAGCTATGTAAGAATCACAGTTTTTCACCAAATACCTTACCAATTTGATATGGTTTTTTTTACAATCTTTGTTAGGTTACTAATATCGTTGTGGCAAGACTGCCCGCTCTCGTGCCTTTACTTCCGACTTTAACAATTATAGCCTGGTCCACTTTATGAACCGTAATGCAAATGTTCAGAAGTTTCAACCGACTCTGCTTTCCCCAAAAGCACTCAAATTTACGTCTCAAAACCTACTCATATGATCCCTTTTATATAGTACGTCATGCTTTTCTTGGTTACCGATACAATAGAGACGTAAACCCTCGATTCCCTCATATCCAAGGCTTCAATTCTACCTTACTAGTTACGACTTTCCCACACTGGAAAGTTTTGAGAAGTATGTAAGTAAGGTTTCGAAACGATGGACGGACTCCGTGGATTCGTAAGTTTGGCGTTGCGCAGTTCTTTTCTTACTGCGTTCGGATTGTTTTCAAACACTTCCAATTTAGTTTCCCACTGCCGCCTAAGAAAATTTTGTACAAGGTCTTCCATCACAACTCGGATAAAATAAAGACAGAGTTTGATTTAAACAAATACTGTCGCGTTATTCGTCTAGGAAACATCAAAACCGTCGACCTCCCGATCATTTTTGATTTTGTGCAACAAAACTTGCCTGAAGGAGTTGAACTTGCTGTCAAGGAAGTACGTCGTTAATCCTGATACATCTCTATTTCTGCAATTTATCTTACATTTATGTATAAGATATTCCAAAGATAATCACACACGCCTCGGAACTGTCGCCCTACACATTACTTATTTCATTCATCGTTTACTAACATCCTCACATTGCTTTAGTACGAATCACAATTGGAAGAAGAGAGATACGTAGCCAACTTGGAGATTCAAACGCTGCAAGAAGAACTCAGTAAACTAACCGCCAAATAGTCTGTAAATGCGCCCCCAATCGCCCGTAAATCAAAGCTGACCCGACTCCACATCCTTTTGTCCACAATTTGCCTCGAATTTCGTTTGGTGAAACTCGTGCATATCCCTTATCGTTAGATATTAAAACGCTACCGGAACGTTTCAGCTTCGACGTTTTTTGGGTAAAATTTGAGCTGCACTGTATGTTATTATTGCTTTACTTACCCACCCTTTTATTGATGAAATAGATGACCGTGTTGAATTATGACAGTGTTGCTCGATACAGAGGTAAAAGTTGCATCGTTATGAAATATATCTACGCAAATTTACTGTACACTTTCAGAATATAGTCTCGCGAGCTAGGGATGTTTATTCTTTTTAGACACGATAGTGCCTTTGACGTCTATAGGGGAATCGGTGGTTCGCTTTGTGATGTCGTAGGCAAAAGTTTTCGGAATGGAACCCATCCCTGCCTTTTGCCACCGTTCAGCATCTGTCCGCTCCCGAGCCTCTAGCTCCGCAAGTATTCTTGAGTTTTTCATCGCTGCAAAAGGTACCGGACCGCGTCGAAAAACACGTCACTTCGTTAATTAGGATTTATATATCTGAAATCGAGTTTATTTTAAAGTATCGCAAACGACCGGTGGTTTATGCTAGTACCGCACTGAACGGATAAAGCTCATTTTTATTGAGGGCGTCGAACTTACATTCCTTGAATCCTTCAACAAAACCTTTCCTTTCCACTTGTGGCGGGGGATCACTTTTCTCTGGGAACTTTAAGTATGTCCTCACTGGTTTGGTCCGCAATATGAGAGCCTGTACAATTGATATTGTGTTGCTGATTGACCAATACCAAAGGAGTGCCTGAAAGGAACACCTCGATGAGAAGTGTAACGATGTACGAGCCAAACTTCGACAGATCGATGCGCTCACCGAGGGCATATGCATTATCATGAAGAACCCGACCGCTGGAAAGATGCGCATTGCAAGACGAATACCAGGTGTGATTCCTCGTGAAGAAACATCGGCTCCAAACTGTAATGCAAGATTTGTTTTTTATAACATTGCTTTAATCTAAGATAAGAAGAATTTTGCTTTTGGCCTCGGGATATGCGACTATTGCGGAGAAATATGAAAGTATGCATGCCAAGATGAAACGCTTTTTGTCTACTATGATTAAAAAGACGTGTTATGAGAAAAGTCAATTAATGCAGTAGCCGGCGAATTGAAGCAATGGTTTTCACACTCAAGGACACAGATTTAAACCAACCTCAAACATTAAGAAAATAGAAGACATGCTGTAAAGTGGGAGAATGTAGAAAGGATCGCAGACAGTCAAATCAGTAAACCAGGAAAGACCACCCGTCTGTAGGCTTTTCACTGGCAACTGAGCCATTCCTCGAAGACCGGCGAAAACAGAGATGAAGATTGGTATCTGAAATTATTGGAAAGCGGATGGGGTAATTAGTGTTTTAAATAATGATGGCATAAAAGTCTACTACCTGGATCGCGGTAAGACGCATGCTGTTTAGAGGATTCGTATCATTGTTTTTCATCAAGTCTTGCATTTGTTGTGAAATATGAATCACTAGGAGAATAAAACAGTAGAACCAAAAATACAACTAAATATCACTTAATTTAGAGAATTAGACTTACTTTCCACATAATTTGAAGTTATGCGAGCTTTTGTCATGCGATTTTGTAAGGAGGTAAGTCGCGGTATAACATTTGTGTAAGCTGCCAACTTTCGGCGCTGATCAATCATAAGCGGAAGTAGACAGATTCGAATAAAAACAGTGGCTAAAAATGAATTACATATGCAATAGAAGGGTAGACAAAGAGAAAGGGAACAGGTGAAAACCCAAAGTGAAGAAATGAACTGACAGAAAACCTAACTTCTGAAAGATTATGTAGGAGCAAAGTGGGACATACATGTTGCAATAGCAGCCCACCACGGAAGGTCCAGATTTACGTGAAGAAATTCTAGAAGTGCTTGGTACCATCCAGACGGCCAGTAGCTATTAAGCCCTAGGGAAGCAAAAGTTGGTTCACCGAGGGCATTAAGGTCGACAATATCATCGGCGAGTGGTGTTCGTGGTATATCTGGAATCTCTTTCGAGGAACAAAAGGCCAGCAAAGGAATTGAGTTGGAATGGTCGCATAATTGAAATGCATTAAGAGAGGTGACGGTCAGATGACGTATTCGAGGTTTGAACAAATAGTCACAAGGAGTGGCAAACGAAAACCGGTTCAATATGAATTTTGAGCGTTGGGCGCAACGAGCGTGAAAGATAGCATGTGCCATTATAATTCTCAGCCACCGTAAACTAAAAGGGAGGGAGTGTCCAGCATGCGATTAAACAAAATTGACCCTTATAGATGTAGAAACATCAATATCAAATAGGCGAAGCAAACATCCGGAAGCGAGGACGCAAAGCGTTAGTAAACCTGGAATAAAAAAAGACTATGCAGCTGTACGAACAATCCACCTTGATTAACTTGGCAATAATGTATGTCTCAGAGACCGCACGAAAAAAATTTGAGAATTAATTGAAACGAAATCGACGGTTACAATTGCGCTCTCAGCGAATACGCAAGACGTAAGCTGTCATCCGAATGGGCACAGCTGACTAGTTCTAGCACATGCTATCGTCCGTCCGAAATAATTCGTGCGAATAATATTATAATGAATCGTTCTTTTCGATCCCACATGTTCCACATCAAAGGACAGCACCAATGCTTAGCCCTAGTCATGTCTGTTAACGTAACAGCTTGCTGTATGAGCTACGAGACACCCATAGTTGGACCGCTCGCGTTCATCTGAAGCGATGCCGTTAAGTCTTATCAATCCTTAGCATACTTTGCCGACTTTGAGACGGGCATACCTAAGTTCCATTGTTATAGTCGTAATTGGCTCGAAGTGGAATCCGTACAAAAATGTGGAGAAATCCTGAACCAGGCTTCTGATTAATACGGCATCAGAAAAAAGTGGATGTCATCGTAGAACCCCCTCCCCTGCTGCTTGTTAATTGAAGAATGCCACAACGGAGAAGAACTAAAGGAAGGCAATCCTGATATTTCTCAGTCGGAGGCATCGCAGCCCCTATCGACGACGTTGGTTGCCCCAGTATCAAGTCATATTAAGGGGAGGATGGAAAAGTCAAAGTTGTTCAACTGCGGCGAGCTAGTTTTTAATGCGTCCGCTAATTGGCATATGTATGAAAAAATCGGATTTCACCTAAAAATGCTGTTATGTTGGTTGAAGCATACGTTAATTTGCGTATATCAATAATTGAAATATGGCAAAGTTTCAGCTGTTGACGTGTGTGGTACAAAAATTGCAATCTCACCGTTTAATTTTTACTACTTTTATTTTGTTTAACTATAAGGAAATCACAATAATTTTTACTTATACAAATAATTATTACGTTAGCCTGGTAGCAGACGCGGGCTGCCCGGTCCCACTTATGATGCCCAAAGGGCGTGGAAATGAGCCTCTTCGTCTAGAGCAACTACAAACGCTTAAAGAACACCAATATGCTTCGCGAGGGTCTTCTATCTGTGAAAGTTATTTTCAGGTCTTTTGGTGCAGTCTTGTTCCATATATTCCAAAGCGCGTGGCCCCCAATACTTTAACCCTAGTAGGATTGGTGTTGAATTCATTCGGTGTCATTGTATTGCTTTATCATAGTCCAGACCTTAAGTCAAAAGTAATTCTTGAGTCTCTTACTGCAATTTAGGTGCCATCATGGTCGCTTGTTTTGGCAGCATTGTGTGTTTTCCTCTATCAAACTCTAGATGCGTTGGACGGTAAGCATGCCCGCCAAACAAACACAGTTTCTCCTCTTGGCGAGTTGTTTGACCATGGCTGTGATGCCGTTGCTTCAAGTATCTATAGGATTTATCTTACTGACCTTTTTTAGTGTTTGTTCCTCTATGTTTGTGTGTCACTGTGGGCATCGGAACCCATCCCGTTGTAGTTTTTATTCAATTTTTCACATTCATCTCATTATTTTATATGGCTCACTGGCAATGTTACATAACCGGATACTTGGAATTTGGAAGGTACTTTATATCTTATGCATGTTCATTCGTAGGCTTGACGTAACTGAGGGTCAAGTTGCTATTATGTTAGCTCTAATATGGACGTCTATATTTGGGGTGGAGTTTTGGGCTAATCGTGTAAGTCTTTCACCTCTTCTTTTGTTTCTTACTTTTGGTCTACGCGTAACGGGAAAGATATATTTTACTTGTAGGTTCCAGTCATTGGGATGCCTTTGAAATATCTCCCCTTTTTGATAATTTCGGTAGCCGCAATCATCAAAATTGCACACTTCTTTTCAATAATATCAGAAGGAGGAGCTGGTAAAGCGGGCACGACGGTTGCTGCAAGTTTGCAATAAAAAATTAATTTGTTTGTCATAATGCATTTGATTTTCGTGATGTTTATTTTCTTGAATATCATTTTTGTGTAGATTTTAATATTTTGTAATATTTGCTCCGGATTGTTCCGAATAAATTGCGTAATATTTACTTTATACGTTGAACTTCACTAAATTCGTTAATAGTAATGACGGCGTTATTTTATATTAGTCAAATAAATATCATTTTATCGTAATGTGCTATTAGTTAGGAAGAGTAATGTAAAATTAGTTCATCGAATCGTGGGAAACTCAGATTAAAAAGATTTCACCTCAGAAGTGCCATTGTCGGGCTCACGAACAATCACTATGTCTCAGGCTCACTGACCTCATTCAGTGTCGAGTTTCATACCAAAAAAGACTTCAGATTTCTGCAATTTCTAGCCCATTTCTCCGTCATTTCTGTCGCGTCTGTCTTCCCCCGCCCGATCAACTGCTGCATGTGTGCGATTTCGCTCCAGAAATGCCATTGTCGGGCTCATGCACAATCTCATATTTTCTGATTCTTTTTCAGATTTTTGAAACATAGAGGTTCTGTTGGCTTTGTATCACTTAGCTGTTTTTTCTTACCGTTGCATGGCGAATCATCGGCCTTGTCTAGCTTCCCTCCCTGTAACAGGCAGCATTTAGGAACACCTTGATTTAACCAGGTTTCATCGCTACTTCCCTCAAAATGGCTGACAATTTTATACAAATATGGTTGCACATAGTTTACAAATATCTAATAAGGCACTTTTTCACGTGTTGTAGTATGTTGACGTTAGCAAGTTCTTAATTCCATTATCAGCAATGAAAGAATAGACTTGTGACTTGTAAGACCTAGTAGGATGCCATTATTTCAGAGCATTTGTGAATAGAAATAAATGCTTCTTTCTGCGAATATTTTCCGTACGTTGGCGTACTGAAAACAATTGGAATTCTCGAATACCGGTTCACTTAATTTGTTACCACGTTTTATTAAGTTAACAGTTTTGAAGACGATACAAATCAATGTAAAAGTCATTTCTCCTTTTGAAAGTACCTTCTAGATCTTATTTTGCCTTTGACGTGTCTTTTTGTGTATGTTGTCCTCTTTTCCAATCCTTATTGCATTTTTATAGCTTCTCTCATTACATGATTCATGCTTAAAAGATTGTGTGCATCACTTTCTCCTTTGAAACCTGGCATCGGAGTGAAGCACTTACTACTGAACCCCGCCCTTTTTATTAACTGATTCTCTTCCATCTATTTTTTCAGTGGTCTTATTTCTTACAGAATACTAGTGTTCTCTTTCCGGCATTCCCCTTTGGTTTGGTTATGTTTTTGGCGACAATGGTTGCGGTCCGCTCTCCGTTGCACCTCTACACCAGTCACCTTGTTCTGTTTCTCATCACCTTTGGGTTCGTCGCCGTCAAAGTAATACTAAAGCTCATTGTACGTTCAATCTCATTCTTTTTCTTGATTTTGGTTTGCTCTGGTATATTGTTTCATTGCTCGCCTATAATCTCTGCCTAATTACTCTTTGTGAGTTCCCCTCTGCTCGTATTTCCTTGAGAGGAGTGAATGTGTGAGAGATCTTTTACACTATGAACTTAATAAGTCAACTTAATTGTCTGCCGTTAGAAAAGCTAACTCAGATGGTACTCATCAGCTCGCGGCATGTACATCGTTCACAGGATGGCTAGAGTTGGTAACATATATTGATGGAGTGTGATCAGTTGTCACCTTTCGTGACACAAAATCTTCATCGGCACTTAAGTATCCACTAAAATTTTGGTGGATGCCTTAACTTAACCTACGGGTGTGTACTTAGCTTCAACTTGTGAAATTTTTAACTTAACGATTGTCTACTCTTTTTGATAAAAATTAAGTGGATTCCCCATTGCAAATCACAATTTTGCTCAATCTTTTGAATATTTTCTAAAATCAGCCGCACTCCACCATTGCTGATTTGTCTAGACATTTTTATTTCTTCATGCTGAGGGTTTAAGCGTGTCTTGATGTCAGTTATTAAATTGTTTCTGGATTTTTAATCTCTCCTTACCCGTTTATTTCAAGTCCGTTGACTATATCCCACCCCTTCCATTTTGCCAAGAAGCATGCAAAAAGTAGCGACTTGATTTATTGCTGATGCCTTAAACAAATATTCCTTAAGTTTCGGGAGTGTAACATTGTGTGTAATTAACTATGTCCACATCGTAAAATTTTCCGGGAAAAAAAATACGGAAAGTTTCGATGCCTTTAATGGTCTGTTATTTCCCTGAAACTTTCGTAGTATTTGGTTAAGTATATACTTCAAACGCACTTCATTTTTTGAACCCGTTTTTTCTCAAGTGTGAGTTTCAGCAGGTTTTTCTGATATCTATTTGAGTAAAACAGCCAAAATATACATTTGATATTTTAATTTATGGCACTTTTTGTATTAATTAATGCTGAAATAATGTGCTTTGACATTGAACCTCACAGCTTAATCCTTTATGTCTGTTTTTTTTAATCCAGGTTGATCACATGTCCCAAGAGTGAAATGACCTTAGTAGACTCAGTCCTGGTCGGTCCATTCGCACTCTTCTTCAATCAGTATTTCAACTGCCCTATTCCAGAGTCCTTTGTTCTCTGGTGCTGTTGTGTACGGTTTCTTGATTTGCTTAATCGGTTTGCGAATATTTATTTGTTCTTAATCATAGTCCATCATTCGGTAGTTCTGACGCAATGCTTAGGCACTTCTTATATTTTTTATTATTATTCACTATTAAAGCTGACACATTTTCTCACCTCTTACATTATATGGTAAACCTTATAGCACCATAATTGTTCGTCTCTCCTATTATTGCGAAATGACTGCTAGATTCACAGAATACAATTGATAGAACTAGTTTTGTACATATCAAAAAAAAACAAGAATGACTTTATGCCCAGTATTTGGAGATGACTACTCTCAGCTCTTGGTCATTTCATGCTTTCTTCAATAAGGTTCTCGCTGTTTCTGACGTGATGCTCTACTCGTCGAATGTGTGCATACAAATTGCGGATTTTCTTAATATTTACATATTTCGGGTGGACAAGCCGCCGCCCAACCGCCCATAACTCGACGACAATCACAGACGCAAGAGCCGACTGGTGGCAAGGGTGTTACTCCCTCGATGCCTACCTCCCTTCATACGCGGTCCTATCATCAGCAACGTTCAAAGTGGGGACCGCAGTAGCACGAGTCGCTTGTCGCCCACTTGGCGTTATTTGTATAGTTTTTTTCTCCCTTTCCCTTTCCTTTTTTCTTTCCTTGTATCTCAACCTCAGGCCATTGTTTTTGGTGGTACTACAGTACCCTTCTTCGACATATTACATCATAAACGTTATTGTAGACTGCACCTGCTAATGATCCAACTGAATACATTGGCTGTGGATTTAGGGTATAGTAAGTGTTCCAGATTTGTTTCATTTGTCCCTTTGGAATGATGAGAAGCCAAAGGCTTAAGAATGCCAACGATTTTACAAGCATGGTTGTACTTAATACCTTTTCGGTAAGCGCGTGGTATGTACTTTGTCCACTTTGGATTGCCAACTGATTGGTCGGTGTACATGTTGCATTTCGATGAAGTCGGTGAGAGGCGTAAAGTGGTTTGGCGGTTGGTCTCCCATCCGAGTGGTGGACAATTTTCTGAGCAACTGCCGAGTCTTCCGTCGTGTTTGGTGTGCCAGCGAGGAGTGGACAGTTAATGCCATAACGACGGATTTATGGACGTATGAGTTGATAGATGCTTACTTTAGGAGAGTTAGTGATGGCATCGGAGGAAATTAATATTTTTCAACCGATGATGGATGTTCCAGGGTGCTCTAACGACCTCCTGGCTGTGGAGGGTCGTTTTCGTGAGACGTGTGCCACTTGAGTGGCGTGAAATGCGGTCTTGTAAAAGCAGAGATACGTGCTTATATCGTACTGTCTCGGTCCCATCGAAGCCGTGGTGGTGCACGAGAAGGTGGAGTTTGGGCTACGTTCAGGACTCAGAAGCCAGAATTAAAAGCCGAGCAGTAGGTGTCATGCGGTCTGAAGCCATTGGTAAATAAGCAGAACTCTGGTGTCGGCTCTCGCCGATGTGGGATGTGTTATAAACTCACAGGATGATAAATTTTTGGACGTGTACTTGCATATACTCTTAATGGGTTTTCACGAACGAAAATCACGTTTCAGGATATTGCATTGTTAGTCGTACGATATGCCCTAAGAACTTGAATAATAGCAGGAACATTCACTTAAATTGCCATATTTCATCTCTACGTAGACGAAATTGAGGGATTATGTTCGCCTTCGACTAATTCAGAACATTTCGCCCAAGCCCCGGAGAATAGTAGAGAAATTCGAGGTGATGATACCATCCAACACTTTACATGAATTCATGATACTTGGATAACATCCGAGTCAGGCACTAATTCAGCGCAAGATGATTGTCTTGTCTATTTCAATTAACTGTAGACCTCGGGGTTCGCTCCTGCTCTGCGCTCTGTTCGGGGTTTGACCTCCAGGCATTATCCGGGGCTTTCAACGCTATTTGTGCGCCACGTTGCCAATGCAATGACGTGAATGCTACTTGAGTTCGAACAGAATGTAACTGGTTGAGTGACAAAATCCGACCTCAATTTATGAGCTTTATGGCGTTGGAGTGATGGCAGTCATTATTGCCTCCAAAAGCAGTAGATCTAGTCAGAGGATTTGCAAAATCTGGCAGAGTTCTGAGAAGTAACCCTTGTCGCGCAAGCGGTATGAGATACCCTAAGGTGATATAAGATTCAGTATACATAAAAATATGCTCATTTTATTCTACACCACGCGAGATGTCCAGTACATGGCCCGAGGATACTTGTTATCGTATGATATGTGTAGCAGATATTGGAAGTTTAACTACTACCTCCATTAAGTGGGACTTATATGACTTCAATAATTTATTAACCACTTTTAAATTGCTCCATCTACTAAGTGGCAGTCAAATGAATAGGCGATTCTTAAAAGCCGTAACGACGAAAAGTGATTCTTTGAGTTCCGAATTGATTACAAAAAAGCTAACACGAAATGGTGCGAAATAACGTCATTAGCGCCCAATCATTCAGGTCGGACAAAACGTATGCACAATACGCGTCGGTTAAATTGAGTCATTTTAACTTGAAGCTGTGTGCTTTTAACTTTTTCACGTAAAGGAGTAACATAGCTTCTATAACTATAGCGAGTAAAGAAAGGAAATGGGTGTAGAAATTGATAAGAAGGGGAGAATAAACGGTAACTGCAACGCTACGGGATTAATCTATCTAGATTAGGGTGCATGGACGGAGGAACCAAAACTCGACCGATTTCATTAAGAAAACTATTGGTATACGGGCTGTGAAATGTGAAACATAATTGTTACAGTTGTATGTTTCCGGAAAATATACCTATTTGACCTTCGCTGGACTGTGAGGTTATTACTCGTCTGTGTACGGCGAAACGTAGCTGGTTACTGTCTTCCTCGCATATTGTGGGTTAACTTCCTGATCAAGAACATATAAAATCATTAAGTATAGTTAATGCCTAAAACAGGGCCAAAAAACCTTATTAAATAATTTCATATCGTACAGAACAAACAACTAAACTGATTGAACATTTTCAAATCGTTGCTACGAGATTTGCAACATTGCATTTTGCTGCGGATGACAATTGTCGCACGGTTTAAAATATTACGAGCTAGTGGCCTACGTGCGCACAATGGCTCTCATTAGGCTTAAATTCGCTGCCGGATGTGATGGCGCTATAATAGACCTTTTAGCATTTTTGACCTGCTAAGGTTCGCTAACGTGTACCGTATCTCTACTTATTTCAGAAGAACTATTTGACTAATTCAACGGAATTGACGCCGATATAGGTCATTATGGTGTTTGTTTAACGGTGTCTATCCGATATCGTTGACGCTACCTTCGCATTAGTTTAGAGAGCTCTGATACCATGATATTACATTCGACCCCCTTGAATTATGTACAGACCTGTCTATTGTTGCTCGTGATGCTTATGGTGTTTACTTGAGTTAGTGGGTTTTCTTTGTGCTCCGTAAGGTTTCTTGTGTGCAAAATATAAGCACATTTACCGCTTCCTTGTAGGAACTTCGACCCGTTCACTGAAACAGTATCCTTCCAAAATTTTTGGTTTTAGTAATAACTACAAGTGCACCTACTTCGGTGTGCTGCTTAAAAATTAATTAAAAATCCTTTTAATTTGCTGCAAACGCTACATTCACCACCTTTGGCTAAGTCCGTCAAGCCATTTAAGAGTTCATTCTTAACTTCATAAAATATAGTACAGCTCTTCATATTATATGCAATATATGTCCACCTGGCCGGAGTATATGCGGATCGCTGAGTCGCCGGTGTTGACAGCCTTTTCCTCGAAGGATTGAGTCGGTCCTGGGTGGTAGGGTGATGGCTACATGATCGCTAAGTCGGAAGGCTATGGTGAAAACTGGATGGCCACGTGACTGCTCTATCTGTTGCGCCTGAGTATCGCCGAATAGGCCTCGCTAGTCGTTTAATGCTTGAATTTGAGGATACTTCGAGAGGTGGGTTCATCTTTTTTCTTCAGATATTTTTGGCCTCTGTTCGTCGTCGTCGCTGTTAATTTTCGTACTTAACAATTTCTTGAAAGTTAACCGTGTTTTTTCTGCCGAGTAGTTTCTAAAACATCTTTCCGGTAGATTACCACCGTTTTTCGTTTTTTAAACCCAATACTCTAAATGCGATTGATAGCAGCTTTAACGACGCCCCAAACTTCGACCTGACACAAAATTATCCAAGTATTTGTTCTGTTCTGACCACAACTTGTCATTTGTTGCCGTTGTTAAGTTATTACACCACAGTCTAATGAATTGTTTATTTTCAGGAAGAAGTTGCTATTTTGCCGATACCTTTTTGTGCGCGGCTTCCTAATGAATTAGGACATTCAGTCTACACAAAATTAGGTTATGTTGTTTACCGGCGGGTAATGAACTACTACTCGGAAATGACGATGAAGGAGGATGCCTTTGGTGAGCGTTTTTTACTAGCACTTATATTTATGTTCTTTATTCGCTATTTAGAAATCGAGAAATTGATGGATTTTTAAAAGCTTAACATCATAATGCATTTCCGTCTCAGTAAAATCAATTTAATTTTGTATTTTAGATATGCGTAAGGCGTTATCGGCGGATAAAAAAACGACAGTCTGTTGTAGCGGGCCCCTAACGCGTCCCGTGCATGTTGACGAGTTTGGAATTTATTTGATATGAATACTTGCCTTCTCTGTTGTTTGAGTATCTGGGTCTTAACGTCAATGTGGGTTTAATGATAAATCGATTACATTTTAATTCTTTTTCCTTTTTTGAAAAAAAGTCGCGTTATTTCAACGTTTTCTGACGTTGTGTCAATCAGTTTTGGTCTACCGATGTACTTTTGGACAGTTTTTTTTTTCCTAAAATCACAATAGTTTTGTGTATAAACGACCCATTATTTTCTAAATCAACTTAAAAATCTCGACGATGCTTAATTTTGGTTAGCTTTTTACTCGGTTAATTTGTCAAGGCGTATGCCGATAATAATGCCACATGATTTAGCCACGTTACGAAAGGTGCCAATTCAACCAGTCTGGAATGCTTATTTCTTCGATGTGCCAAGTCTGCTTGGAAGACTACAGCACTGCGGTTCAAACTCTTGGTGATTTGATTTTCTTCCTCGTCGGCCAAGACGCTACTTAATTTTATTTCATCTGATGCAATTTGTAATTCTGGGTGTTTTATGCGCTTGACTGACTGGTCTTTTTAGACTTTCATGGATTCAGACAGACTATGAGACTTTTAACTGGCTACTAGGGTAAATAGGCAGCGGTGGAATGGAACAAAATTATCACTCAGGTATTTAGTAGTTTTATCATTGTGAATCACCTGAATTATGTGTACCAAGATTTAACGGACAATCGGCCTATAAACTTTCCGTAGAGGTGCGTGCACCAAAGAGGCCTTTACGTCGTGACTTACTCATCACTCCTGCTCGTGCGGGAAGTGACCTGTCCTGATCCAATGGGCTCACATCTATTCGACTTTGTTTAATTGCGCATACTTGCTACCCACCGGGTAAGTAACGGGGGAGGTAGAGTGAAAGTGCTGTCCCTTTCTTGTGCACCCACCAAACGCCATGTACGAGGCAGAAACGATGTGCATTTCAAGGTAAGGAAAGGCACTGAAAATACTAATATGGAGCCAAAGTCAAAACAATTTCCGCGTTTTGTGTGATGAAAGGTCTGAGAGCCTTTTAGTACGCATTTCATGAACCACAAGTGGGGTGGATTTTGATGATATCCACACCTCTCACCTGCCATTCTACTCTGTGCAAATAGACTTAGTCAACTCAAAAGCAATGACGGCTTCGGTGTATCCGTCGTAATTGAGTATATAGATTTGGGATGGCTAGCCTAACCGCGTGTTCGTGGCGTCTGTGGGAGGTAGTGGAGAGGAGCGTCTCCCGCACTTCGGCCCACGAATGTGCGGCAGGCGGACGTCACTGCGCCCATCATCCAGGAAAGCGCTACTGCCTTCTTGCTCTGAGGACCCCCGGACGAGGATGATTGAGACTTTTGCTGTGGTACATGATTAGAAATACGAGTAAAAGAGATGACATATGCGAAAATAGCACTCAATTTGGAGTGTGCCTACGAACGCCCACTCAAGACCGCAATGTTATTTCCTTCTTGCCATTCCACCCTGTCATTCCAACTGCGGTTGCTGTCTTCAATAACCGCGGTAATTAAATAAAGATATGAGATCTGTTGGTCGTCACCTAACTCCCTCAGAGAGGGTCTGCTTGCTGTCCCCTCCGTGACACCCACTCATCTGAAATTTGGTGGGAGTGAAAGAAGCCCGCATAAGGTGGGCTCTCGTTTTCGCACCTACTCAGGCAGCCAGCACCGAGAGAGTCAATGCGCGGCGCGAGTGGAAGGGGAGGCCCCCCGGGAAGGGTTGTGTGGAACCGCGACTGCCACTGCAACGCAAAATTGGTGCATTCGAATTCTCGATTAATTCGTGCACAAATTTGCCACCGATGTTTTAGAAAATACACACGCTTCATCAATGGCACTCCATTTCGCAGCCAATCAATCGACATGTCGGTTGCAACACTAGAACAGCATCTATCCGGTTTCATCTAAACACAAAGGCTGTTGTTACGTCTACAGAACAGTGACGCCCCGATCGGCTCTGACAAACGCCATCTCGCAATGACTGCCAGCGCCTCTTTTCCTCTCTTTTCTCCTCCTAGTCCTCCCCGCCATCAACTCCCTCCCAGGTGGGTTCTCGTCTGAACATCGCCCTCCTTCCTCTGCCTCTCTCCCAATTCCAAATGTGCCCTCTCCTTAACCCTGTTAACATTTCGTTCTAAGCGTTTATGCCAATTTGGTAGCCCACTGTTTTTGACTTTTTCCTTCGCAGAACACCGTAAAGCTTGCTCCTCCGAATTTGCTAAAAGGACGTTTTGCGTCTGACACCATCCTGTGCTGCGGTCCTCGCGCTTTCAGAGGAGGATGGATGTGTCCCTGAAACTGCTTCATTTAGCCATCCTTCCTCTTTTTCCCGCGCACAGTGTGTGCCGACCCAAATAATTTTGTCGTTTCATTTCACCTTAGCCTCGGGGATCTCCATATCCACCTGGCTTTTTCGAAAATCCATCAGGCAAAGTTACCCAATGGACAAACCTGCGACTACTTGGGCTTTCAACTTTAAATGCGACATCTTCTTTCCGTATCCTGCACTTACGCAAGGGCTATCAATTCAAAGGTAAACTATAAATGTTCAAGCACGAAAAAAAATCGACATGGCGCTTTGGAATGTCCTCGAGAACCTCGCAACTCACCTGTACACGTTTGGAAGACCG